>BPLR01014805.1:0-150402 GCA_021605095.1 Caerostris extrusa | reverse complement strand
AACGCCATCAGCAGAGATTTTTGTGGTGCTTCCATCTTAATCTTGTGAGAGTAGTAGCTGTTATTCTGTCAACATCTAGTTCTGTAATTTGGTATTTGGTTTTTTAAATTTAGAAGGAATTATAGCATAAGTTTAGATTTTGCCAAGCATTTTGCATCTGCAAGGGAAGTAGAATGGCAGTCTGATCCAAACTTCTGGAATTCTTCGCCAAAGAATCTGCAATTTGATTAAATTTCAAATCCTACATGAACAGGGATCCATTGTAGGATACACAATCTGTGCAACCAGCGGATTGTCTCTAAAAGAGATAAATAATGTTCAAGATACTTGAAAACATTTACGTTATTCCAGTAAGGCAGAGCTTGAGTCAGTGAGGACAGCAATTCCATTCATTTGTCGTGATGGAGGTAGACTCCTAGATAGGGCCTCAATAATTTGAATGTTGGGTGGCCATTTTCTTGATGATTTGCAACCCTCAGAAACAAACTTAATTGTATCTTTCAAAAAGTTCAGGTACCGTCCCTGGTAGATACCAGGATATGTAAATTTTGCTAATCAGTAACACTGCACTATCTTCGCGATTAGAAATTTTCAATATAGTTAAGTCTATGAAAATAAATTTTAGTACGATAAAAAAGCAATGGGTGAAACAATTCCATCAAAAATAGAGATTTTTAATCTTTTATTTTTGCTTTCGGGTCCCTTTTTTATCAACGAGATGAGACCATCGACCTCTTTTTAAAAATAATGTTTTTTAAGGGCACAAACAAAATCGTGAAAAAATTGATAAAAAATGAAACAATTCTGATACTGAACATAAATAGAATATTTCAAATTTTATTATTACGAACGTAATACAAATATTGTCGTATATTTGGAATAGGAACTTTTACTAAAATGTAGTATTTCAGGAAAAAAAAATAGAATATCATATTATATGCTTAATCCATTTTTCCCCTTATTTTGCTGAAAATACAATACCATTTTTAGAAAATGGAAATGAAACATGATACAGCTCGGCTACGAGTAATAAATATTTCAATCTCTGATACTGCAACATTTTAAATATTTGTAACTTGTTTTTTTTGTTGTTGATCAACAAAGCTGTTCTAGTATTAAAATGAGGAGAGAAGCAATTTCTCTCTATAAAAAGCAATTATTAGATGTATAATCAGAAATGATAGAGTTTTTACAACTCATGTTACTATGTTTTGTTGCATATCAGAAAAGTATATTATCTCAAATTAAATCTCGTCTTACTGGAAACCTTTATAAATAAATAATTATATTGATTTTTTCTTCTGTTATAAGTTTTGTTTTTTATTAAATGCTGGACATCGATATATATATATATATATATTCAATTTTATTTTTATTTATATCACATATATTTTTTCATTAAAAATTTATTAAACAAGCTTATGGGTAGTTCTAATATGAAATTTAAATTAACAATTAATTTGCATTAAGAAAAAATTCACAGCTAATAAAAGAGTACTAGAAGAAAAAAATTTTATATTTCTACAATAAATCAATCTAAATGCTTCAAACAGTGTTTAATTTTCAAAACTCATAGAAACAGGATATGAATCATATATAACGTAAAATCAAGAAAAAAAAAAAAGGGGAAGAATTCCATTTCTGGTTACAAAAGACGAGTAATCAGGAAAAACAGATGAACATGGAGTAATTGGAAAATTATCTTTCTAAACTCTTATCGGAAATAAATCACAAGAAATGGAATTGATGGTATTCTCTGACACAAATCTATACTTTCATGAAAATAAAGTTTTATATCAACATAAAGCCTCTATAAAATAATTTAAAAGTCATTTTTGTAAATAATTGCAGTGATGCTTATAGTGGTGTTTTCTTAATAAATTCATTTTTTATCGGTGTTTTTGTCCATTACTTTCTTTGGTTCAAATAGCTATTCTATCAACAAGAGTTTAGGCAACATCGTCCCGTTTCTTTTGAAATTCTTTGTTAAAGTTACAGCCATTTATATTGTTTATACAGTGAGGTTAGATCTTCCACAATTATTTTTCTTCTGAGTGTTCAGCAAGGAGTTTCAAAAACATGAGCATCACTAGCTATCGTTTGTTAGATTTCAACAAACGGTAACGTAAAATTTAAACTTTATCCATCACACAGCTGGAGTGTATTCAACTAATTGAGGAGACTGATATGAGGAATTAACGCCATCCTAACGTCACGGAAAAACTTTTTCTAATAATGTCAAAAGAAAACAACATTAAAATCATATCATTGACACGCAACTCTCTTTAGTGTTTGGTTATTTTTAATTAGGTCATTGGTTTGTCGCTCTATTTTGAGCACACTTTAGGCTAATTAGACCTGGACCTACAGTTTAACATGGATTCGAACTACTAATAAAAAATATCTATGACACCACCAGGATTCGAACCTGAAGCCTGTAGCATTCCAAAGGCCACATTGTCACCAGACCGCACTGTGGCACAAACGTCAGAGCTGTAGTCACTTGGGTATCATGCCTCATAAAATAAGTCTAACAAATGAAATCAATTCAAAATATGTCAACTTAGCACATTATTATAAAAACATTCGAAACGCCACCAACTTAGCTCTCTCTCTCCTCTGCTGGATTATTCAGGTAGGAAGTGGGACTTCTGTTGATGCTGGCGTTGTAGAGATCGCCTTCATTCCAGAAAATATAGCCAGGCTGTATGTTTCCATGCGCCATCTCGACACTCTGTTCAAATAGTTATCAAATTAAACATTATTATTTATTAAAACAATATTATTTAGTGGTAAAAATTTCATAGCAAATTGAATTTGATTTGAAGCATGTTTTACATATTTATGGAAATAATATGAGAAGATCAGAACATTTTTAAAACTATATCAAACTTTTATATTAAACATAACTTTGAAAATAAAATACATATTATATGTTAATTTAATGTATGAAGAGTTGAATGGTGTTTATTATCAATGGTGTGTGATTTAATGTCGTTAATCAAAAATAGTATTTCAATTAACAGAAATAAGGCTGAAAATCAACCATATGTTTAACTGATGATAACAATAATTGATAGTCATATAATTCTAAACATGCAGAGATAAAAATATTAAAAATATATAGTAAAAGACTGCATATAAAGCAGAAAATAAATAATTGACAGGCGAATGCAGTTAAATTATTTACGATCTCTTCAAACTCTAAATCAAATCAAATAAAAAATGTTAAATTAAAAACATGTAATGTGCAGGGATACGGCCCACATGTTGCAGTGTGCAGAATGGGCAATCAGATTGTGGGAAGCTGGGTGTGGCTTGCTGAGATACTTGGAGGCAATAGATTGGACTCATGGTTTATTGACATACTCACAAACACCACACACAATAAGAGACAGATAGCACAATATTTAACACATTTAAAAGAGGTAATTTTAGATTCATTATGGAAGCACCTCACTTAGCCGAAAATCTGATACTCGGATACGCGCGCGCAGAATGGACGAAATATACTTCCTCTCCGGGTGAGAGTTTGTAATAACTGATAATTTTTCCCTGAAAGACACAAGGGGCGTTCTTGCCATTGGGTAGGATGATATATGGTTAAAACACCAATTTAAAATTACCATATTAAAGATTTACAATTAATTACCACTTCTTTGCTTTTGCATCAATGCTTTATTAATAAATCTTTCCTTGATATCTTATGTATTGAAAATTATAATGAAAACGAATTAAAATTACTCAAAAACATTTTAAAACCATACAATAAAAAACGACGATCTACTGTTAAAAAATATCATAATTTAACAGTAAATAATTAAATGAGTAAAATTAATAACACTTTAAATTAAACGAGTGAGTAATAACATTTTCTGTCGATTGCAAACCTTTAAAATGCCTTGAATTATACTATCGTAAGACTGGCGAATGAAACCTTGTGAAGTTACGATGTAGAGAGCGTACTGCAAAAATCCTCCAGGTCCGGAGTGCGTATGAGTACTGCTGATACAGACATTCTTCTCCGAGTACAGACTGCCATATTTTTCTTTTAAAGCTTTCACCACCTGCTGTAAGAAACAAAAGAATAGATATATATCTATTTCACAAAAGAAGAACAGAAGAAAACGGTTTGGCTAAAAGTTTACTTAAGCATATTTATGTACTGTGTGGCATAAAAGCTGGTATATACTTACTAATAGCTTTTTAATGAATGAATGTAACAGTATTACAAATAGGAAAACTAAGCTTTAAAATTAGAAAAACTGTAAGCCCTGCTTAATTTGCTACGTTGTGTTGTTACATAAAAAAGCCAATTTTTCTGTCCTGTCGCTGTCGTTAGTTTTATTGTCCGACATTATTTCAAACTATCAATTTATTTCAATTCATTATCTTCAAATAATTTCAGATTATATAAATTCTATGTTATATAGATACTTGTATAATGGCTAGATTTAATTATGAAACTAGTGAAAATAACCATAGTGATTTGTCCAAGCTCACATGCCATGCCATGCTTTTCATTGAATCTATTCAATGGACTTTAACAAGTATCCACATATCCTCGATTTAAAGCCCATGTTCTCATAATATCTTGTAAATAACAATATAAGAATAATTTCAGACATTATATAGATACTGTGTTATATAGATACTTGTACAGTGGATGAATTTAATTATGAACCACAGTGGCATCAGTCATAAGTGAGCTCTTCAAGACTTCAACAAGTGTCCGCATATCTGGTTTAGAGCCCTTGTTTCTGCTCATATAACCACAAACGCATAACAATATAAGAGTGTTTCAGACGTTGCTGCAAATTCGGAGACTCTGCCACCAGCTAAAATCTATATATAATAGATTCTATGTTAGAGTGGATAGATTGGATAGTGGATAGATTTAAGATGAACTAATTGAAAATAACCATAGTGAATTTATCAAGCTCAGGAGCTCACTTGAGATCTGTTCATGGACTTCAAGTATATCCGCATATCTTCAGTTTAGAACCCATGCTCTATCATTTATACCACACATGTTCTCATAATTTCCATAGGCATCGCTCAATATAAGAATAATTTCAGACGTTATATATAGTTGCTGTCTTTATCAAACATATATGTCAGCGTAGAAATTTTTCTCTGCTTTGGGGAATTTGAGGGGTTTATACTGGTTCTCTACAATATTCCAAGAACACTTTAACAATTGTTATATCTGCTTATACTCAGGCTAAACTTAAATACTCAACTATACATTTCTATTATAAAAACACAATTTATTTATTATTTTCATATAAAGCGACTAAGTCTAAAATTCTTAACCACTAAAGTTTTCTAGAAGATATTAAAAATAATTTATATTCTGGTAGCAAAAAAGTTAAGGTCTGAAGATTAAAAAAAATTCATAAGATTTTTAATTTTTATGAAATATCTTAAAAAGTGAATCTTTATTATTTTAACAAGTAATTATAGCTTCATAAGAAAATATATATAACTAAAATTGCAGACACTTTTCCCGAGCTAAATCAAATAAAGTAATAATTGTACAAATATGATATCTGCTCAGAAACACAAAAACAAGAACAAAATAGGTTCATTCATTTCAATTCTTCATAAATTTTCTTAACCCTTACCTAAGCATGTTGGCATTCAAATAAAATAACATAAAATAAAAAACACATTAACAACAAAAAGAATCAATTGGAATTTTCTTTCAATCATTTCTCAGAAAAACTTTTCCCATTCTATTGATATATCCTGTTCTTCCCGCCATCATTTTTTTTATTTGGTGGAGGATATCTTCGCTTCCCTTGATGAAAAGTAATAGCATCCGTTTTACGGTATTACAAGGAACTCTTATATGTCACCATCTCGGTTGACGTTGTCTGCCTTAAGGAAGGACGGTGATGATAGGAACATGTTATTGTAGCCATGTGACGTATTGCGGGGTATTAAATTAATCTCGCAGACAGCGTTCTGCAGTTGATGCCGATCATTAAAACCTCTGTTTAACTGAAATTTGCTCAACGATATTAGTGTGGATATCATGTTGATCGAAGCTTAAATATTGGAATGATGTATTTAAATATATGAGCTCTCATTAAATTGCGAATAAATGCAAATGTTTGTGAGCAGATAATTATCTTAACTGAGCTAAAAGGCTTATCAAAACATATGGATAAGTTTACTTACTTTTAATTCTAAAATAAAAGCTAAACTTTTAATTCTAAATAAAAAACTTAATTCTAAACTTAATTCTAACTTTATTTTAGAAACTTACTTTTAATTCTAAAACTTACTTTTAATTCTAAATAAAAGTAAGAATTATTTAACTTTTAATTCTAAATAAAAAATATAGTACAGCTTAAAAAGAAGAAATAGATACAGTTTTTATTATTCGAAATTAAAAATTATAATAACTACATATTAAATGTTAGAATAAATATAAAACTGACCATAGTTATATTATTGCATTTAATACTTCTTCTTCTACTTCATTGGATGG
Organism: Caerostris extrusa; assembly: GCA_021605095.1. Classification (NCBI taxonomy): domain Eukaryota; kingdom Metazoa; phylum Arthropoda; class Arachnida; order Araneae; family Araneidae; genus Caerostris; species Caerostris extrusa. The sequence continues at coordinate 143,903 of BPLR01014805.1, read as the reverse complement.
CCTGATGGCCAACTGGCTGAAACTCTGGCAGTTGGTATGCCATAGGCTTCGGGTTTAATTCTGGCGGTAGCATGGATGTTTGTTGGTGGTTCGGAATCCCACGTTAAACTGAGCTCCGTCCGAGGAGAGGAAATTAAATATATCTCTCTCTCTGAGAGAGAGAGAGAGAGAGAGAGGATTGAGATATCAGCCCTACGCTCAACAGTTATATTAGACTAGGATCCACGGCTTAAAAAGATTCCGAAGCCCTACAAACATCCATTGCGCCGCCGGGACTCGAACTCAAATCTGTGGCATCGGGTGCCAGATAGTTAGTCATTCTGCCATCAAGTCCCTATATTTAATACTGATAATATAAAAATCTGAGAATTATTGCGAATATCAATATTTAAATGTTTTTTGTTTGGTGTAGTTTGACGCTCTACGGTAATTGTTGCACTCTTTATACTAATTAGTGGATTCCGAACCACTAATGAATATCTATGCCCTTCGCCAGAAATCGAACCTGAACCCTGTAGTACCGAAGACCACAGCGCTAGCCAATTGGCCATCAGGCAGCCAATTTTACCAATTTTTTGAGTTAACTATCAATTAATAACTTCCAATCGTACATTTTTAGCAGCAAAACAAAAAAGCAACTTTAAAACATCTTTAAACTAAAACGTAAAATTTATTTTGAAGCAGCAACTTTAAAATTATTTACATCCAAGTAAAATATTTCAGGTTTCTTAGCGTATATAAAAATTCATGCATTGCACCTAAAACGCCAGTACGGAAGGCAATAGCCCCTTCTACTTGTCGTATAATAGAGCAAAACATCCTGAATTTTGAAAAAAAATCAGCTTTCGATCAAATCAATAATCACTAAACAAATTTCAATTTTTTTTAAAATCGGTTTCAAAATTTGATTAATTTCATTCACTAAAATATTTTGAAATCTCAGGTAAAGTCCCCGAATTTCTTTTATAGATGTTGTTGGAAATTGAATTAGAATAATCCAAATGGATAGGAAGGATAGAATAATCAATGGATTATAAATGGATGAATGGAAGTTTTTAAACATCGAGTCTCTTGAGACCCTTTGTATAGTTGCCCAATAAATAGCAATGATTTGGCGTGGTTGTCGCTCTACGGTCATTTTTGCACACTTTGGGTTAGTGGGACCGGACCTACAGTTTAACGGGGTTACCGAACCACCAACAAACACCCATGCCGCCGCCAGGATTCGAATCTGAAGCCTGCTGTACCAAAGGCCAAAGCACCAGCCAATTGGCCATCAGGCCACACATAGCAATGAAATTCACACTCCATATATTGACAATTGACAATTTATGGATATTGATAATACCACTTATTGACAATTTGTACACTACAAGGGGCATCACATACCATACATAAATTTTAATCAGTTATTGGGGATAGCGAACGTAAAAGTTTTGGTGTATGAGTGTCAGAACTTAAATAGTAGAAAAATTGTGCGAATCCATTTAATAACTTCACCAGTAGCTCTTAAACCTATTTTTGTAAAAGATAAGGCAGAAATTTGAGTTTCTTTAAATTGTTTAATATGATCAGACTTATAATCAAAGTTGTTCCTTGGACAACCTTTTTACAGTTGGAAAAGTTTGTGCGTAACAGATGAATAAATGGTTGCATTTAACAGTTTTTTTATTTTTAACAAAAATCTTGTTTTTTTTTTTCTTGTGTACTTATCTGAAATATTTAAAAATATTGCAGGAAAAAAGGGTCAATTTTGATTGGTTTTGAACCATTATTTGAAGATATGGAAATATTTGCGATACGATCGTTGTAAAAAATTATTTTATCATGAATTTCTTTTTATTGCTCTGATTGCTTCGCAATGCAAAAATGTCTTTTTCTAATCAAAGACAACTCTCTCTCAACAGAATGCAAAAGAAATAACGAGTTTCAGTAACATTAGTGAATCATGTAAAATTTAAAAAGTAATCGATGTTAATATAAAATAGACAATATCTAAAAAAAAAGGGGGAAATTTTGAGTTAGATTGTATTCCACAACTTTGTTAACCAAGTATTATAAATAATACATATGCAAAAAATTACGGAGAGAAATTGATATTTTCTTCATCTTTTTAAAAAAACAGATAAAAGTTTCTAAGACGTTTAACCATTTTAAAACAATAATGATTATCCTAATTTAATAAAAAATAAAAATAAATATAATGCGACAACTTCAAAATATTGACCTAAAGGATTCGAATCAACGAAAAAAAATTTCACTTATGGAATATTTAGAGCAGAAAAGCTGAAGCTGTACCTGTGCTTGAGAAGGGGCTTTAGAACCTCGTGAAAATTTTGTCGATTCAATGCCGACTGCTATCGATCTCTGACTCGAAATCGACATTTCTGTCGATTCACTACTTTGAAGTACGCTTGTTACATTATGTGTTTCTTCAAGCATTGTACAACAAGTAAAGTCGCCTTGGTGGCTTCTTCTAGCAATATTGCTATGTACGTAAACAAATGAGTATAAACATCTAATGAACACGCGTGCGGTCTCATAAATTTGTCGATTTTCGGGGGTGAACAAGGAAACTATTCTTCTTCTAAGACTCTAACCAAAAGAAGAGGAGAAAAAGTATAGCATTTCTAGAAATAAATAAAATAACCCGGCATTTAAATTTTGGTTTTCGCCTTTTTTCCAACTTTTCAAGCATTCTTCTCCCAGTGTGTTATTATTATACAATGTTGTTGTATAACAGTAACACCACAATGTTGTTGTATATACATTATTGTACAATATGTTAAAAACGAATTTCTGGATGAAAGAATAGAAAATAGTTTATAGATTTCAAATACACTGATGTGCAAAACTTAAACAACGATGTAATTCTTAAGTAGACAGCCATAAAACACCAGAAAAGATTTGTTGCGATCTCTCAATCTAAACACTCAATCCAACAGAAGGTGATTCGTTTGCAAATATCGAAACAAGGTGTGACCCGGAGGTATGCAAAAAGGATATAGAAAAGCGCAGATGACTACAATATAAAAGGACGAAAGAAGCTATTAAAAATTTTTTTGCAATTAAAGTTTGTTGGCATATTGCATTATTGCTAGAAGAAACCATCAAAATGACTTTACTTGTAGAACAATTCTTGAAGAGGCACGTCAATAAGTACTTAGTAACGTCAATACTTGCACGTCAGTACCCTTAGTCAAATAACTTACTAGAGAATAGACAGAAATGTCGTTTCACGAGGTTTGAAAGGCATTCCAAACCACAGATACAGCTTTAAGAATGGAATAGAGGTATCCAACAGTATAGAATTAGCTGAAAATATATCAAAATATTTTATGACATAGTTTAAAGAGGAAAATTAGTTGTGAAGAATAGTTGATTGAAAAATAGTTTAGTCACACCTGCCGATAGTTGATATAATGGCATATCATTGACTTTTTATGATTATAACTGCATTCTTATAAATTTCAAAATATATTTCATTGTTCTTCAACATACGTATATTCATCTGCTTTTCATTTTGCCCACTACGCGAAATGAGAATACTTCGGCGATCAATTTATTGAGCCGAATCAAATTTGTAACATTTCTTTCCCTTTATTAAGTCTCAGGTGTTAAAATATTTTAATAACTATGTTGTTCTGTTGTTGTTTTCGTGCCTCTCATGTAAGGAGGGAGAAGGGTGCAGCTTCTGTTCTGATGGAGCACCCGTAGGTAGGAAGTCTGACTTCTGCTCCATGACTCTCTTACGGTCGTAGGAGACCGGGACCTACGGCTTAAAGTGGATTACGAACCACTACAAACATCCATGGCACCGCCGGGACTCGAATCCGAAACCTGGGGCACCGAGTGCCAGAGCGCTAGACACTCGGCCATTCAGGCCCATTATGTTGTTCTATTCCTTCTATATATTTATCAATTAATTTGAAGAATAGTTTGTTGTACATAGAGATACAAGAATTAATAAAAGAAAAATAAGTAAGCGCATTTAAAAGCAGAATTTAAAGCAGGAAAAAATTTTCTTCACTATTAATTAAATGTAATTTTACTCTCACAAAACAAATTCAGATAAAAATTCTGTTAGTCCTGAACTAATTATTTAGAAAACAAACGCCTGAATTAATTTATCCTTCTTTTTTTGAGTAAATAACTGTACATGATTTTTGAATATTTGAATACAAAAATTTTCATTTTATGCATCTTTTCCCAAATTTAAATTCAGAATTTCTGTGTGATCGAAAATTTTTACATTAAAACAATCATTACATTTTTGTTTTATAAATTTACATTTATTTAAAAGCGAGCATATACTAATTATTAAAAAACTGCATAGTATTAATTAGTTATATACTAATTATTTAGAAAACAGGCACCTGAATTAATTTATCCTTCTCCTAATTAGTAAATAACTGTATATATCTTTTTATTTGAATATAAATTTTTAAATCTTTTTTTAAATATTAAAATAGTAAATCTCTGTGCAACCAAAATTTTATATTGAACCAATCATTATATCACATTTTTGTTTTTTTTTATAAATTTACATTTATTTAAAAGCGAGTTTCCTTCATACATGTTATATTTTCACATTTTGTATTATTCCTTTTATTACATTTTATACTTTTCCCTTCATTTACCTTCTAAAATATTCCAAAGAAATAAATTCCCAGTTTACTTCATAAAAACAGAATATTATTTAAACTCTAAACTTTTAATTAACAAAGGCAAGTAAAATAAATAGCTGCTTGGATCGATTACAAACTATATTACAGAGATAAGAATCACTGATTTTTGAGCATTTTGAAATAAGATGGTTATTTTTATTAAAAAAAAAAAAACCCTGAATTGTAACTATAAAAAACATCTAACGAAAATATAATAAAAAAAATAGTGTTATGATTTTTCAAACTGGACTAAAAATTGTTATCAATCATTATATAACGAATTTATTTACAATATAAGGAAATTTTAATCGTGTTTGTATTTTTGAAATAAAAAATTAAAAAAAATTAGTTTTGATTTGAAGTATTCGAAAATACAAAATAACAAATGCACATTAGGGTTTAAATTTTAAATGCAGACCTAATCTGTTAAAATTTTAATTTTAAAAAAAACTAGATTTTGAAAACTAAATTGTATCTTTTAAAATATTTTAAATTACAAATTTAAAAAGTTATCTTTATAAATATATTTTAAGAATTTTTTTTATAAAAAAATGTTTTAATTAATAGATAAAGTTCAAAAAGTGCTTCAAAATTAGTAGAAAATAAACTATCTAAAAATAAGCACACAAAAATTTTTATGTTAGTGCAAATATATAAAACAAATTTATTTGAAAATTGCGCCACCTTAGTAAATTCACATGACACAAAATTCTGATTAAAAAAAAAAAAATATATAAAAAAAATATATATTCATTTTGCTTTTCCTTTATCTAGCAAATCACTTGATGCTTAATGATAATTAATTTGAAAAGAAAATAATGACATCTAACGAAATTATAATAAAAAAAAATAGTAAAGCAAATCTATTTCAAATTGCAAAAAAGAACAAATTTTTTTTTTTTGCTTTTCCTTTATCTTTCAAATCACTTGATGCCTAATTTCCTCCCTTTAACTCGTTATCAGTACCTTGAGTTTTTACCTGCGCCATCTGCTTTGTGGAAAAATATTATCCTGGATATAGTACAGAAGTTTGTGAAAGGGGAAAAAAGAAAGTAGGTCAGAACGCTGGATATCTTAAATTCGAAAATGACCCGTATGTCGTACGTAATCGATGATATTTCTCCTTGTATCTCTATGAGAAAACACAGCGTGTAATCTCACAATGATGGTTGCATAGGGCATCCATATCGTGGGACAGCTGCGAAGATCCGTTCCATATCATGCACACAAGATTAATTTCAAGCGGGTACACTTGACACGCTTTAGCTGGGAAAAAAAAAAAACTTTTTTTTTTTTATTCTTTACTCATTTTAGATCAAATTTGTTTAGCAATCCTCGTGATCTTATCAATAAAACGTACGAAAACAAAAACAGGTTTAGGTCATGATTTTTCAAACTAGACTAAAAATTTTTATCAATTATATTCGTATAACGATTTTATTTACAATATGATGAAAATTTAATCGTGTTTGTATTTTGAAATAAAAAGTTTAAAAAAAAAATAGTTTTGATTTGAAGTGTTTGAAAAATAAAACCATACGCATTAGGGTTTAAAATTTTAAATACAGACCTAATCTGTTAAAATTTTAATTTTAAAATGGACTCAACTAATTTCTTTCTTTGAAAGTGACAATTAAATATTTAAAAAGTTATCTTTATAAGCATTTTTTTTTTTGAAAATATTTGACTTAATAAATAAAATTAAAAAAAAAAAAATATTTCTACAAAATTAATCAAAAATAAGCACACATATAAAAAAAACACAAAATTTTTGTGGTGCAAATATGTTAATTACTAAATGGTTGTAATTGGAGATTTTATACAATGATAACCATAATAAGAGTTACTAAGATAATGAGAGTAAATTAATAATAAGAGTTTAGCTAACTTACAGTTTTATAAGAAATAACTGAACATAAAATATGTCTTTTGGAGTATTCATTGCTTTTACAAATGAGAAAAAGTTATTTATTTATATTTTATTTATTTATTTATTTATGTATAAATAAATGGTTATTAGTTAATCTGGATTAAATGTAGTGTAAGAGCAGCATAAGAAATCCGACCAACCACATTTGGTGACTTATCCCACAGTTGGCGTCACAAAAATGTAGCCAAATCGCAACGACCCCTATTTTGCGATTTAGTCATTTTTTCTTATTGTTTAGCAATGTAATTTAATGACAAAAATTTCAAGCTATTCATTTAAGCTATAATTTCATCAATGTTTTTAATTAATGTGCTTAATAATTCTCTCAATTTCTTATTTATTTTAAACGCAGTATTTACAACTGTAATTTACTACGTAAGGGTACTTAAGGATTTTGATATTATTAAATAACTAAACAGTTCATAATTAGATTCTGCATACAAGAAAAATAATAGTTCTTTTTTTTTTAATAAGTTTAAATAATTGAATATTTGTGCATCCAATTCTCAATTTATATATAAAAAAATGAAAATGAAAGATTGTTTATACGAAATCTCACCATGGTAATTAATTCTCTATACTACTGATTATGTATCGATTTTCTGTGAATGCATTTCAAAGTCATTATCAATTTATTCGACAAAAATAAATTTCATTTTTTTATGTTTTACAAAAATTATATTTATATGTGAAAGGTTGTATCCCTCAGCCATATAAATCAATTCATGAAAATCCTATCATATGTGCTCCTGGTTTTCCATTTTTTAATTTAAAAACACACATCCGTTTATTATCTTTTCCAAAATTAGGAAATAATACACGTACAAAAAAATATATAATGTTGCCTCTAAATATTTTTATTCTGGAAGGACTATTTAAAACCATGCGTTCTCTTGGTAGCGTTTAGTCTTAATGTTTGCACTCGCTACAATTCAGTATATAGAAGTCTTCTTAATTTTTTTTTTTTTTTTTAATATTTCTATCGACATCTCTAAAAATCCTTAGTAAAATAAATTGTCTATTCTTCCATTGAAATTATAAATTTAAATAATTTTTTCCATTGAAACGATTATAACATCCACTGTATTTCACATTTATTATGGAAATATCAACATTAAAAATGATAATATTTTTCTAATGCAGCTGGAAAACACTTTAGACAATTGTCTTTGATGCTTTAAGGCAAGCGCTGCACCGACGTCACACACTTAGCACTATCCAGGAGGTGCGTGTAGCTTGAAGATAAGCTACGGGCGCGGAGTCACAATACCCCGTAACGCTCTACGATCATGTTAGACCGAGAAAGTGGATTTAAGTGGAGACGGTTTAAAGTGGATTCTGACCACTGCAAACATTCATGGCACCGATGGGACTCGGAACTCGAAACCTGTGGTACCAAGCACCACTCGTCCATCAGATCCCTTAAAAATGATTATTAAATATGTTTTTTGAAACTGTTTCAATATGGTGAGGGTTCAATTGAAGCAAGAAAATTCAATTCTGTAATTCAAATGCTTAGACTTAATGCTTGTCTTTGACTGTCTGCGAAATAGAAGCGTTCCTCCTTTAATCCTAATGGAAGCGTTGTAACCTTTAAGAAGACGCTATATTTATGACATTCATTTTTGTATAAAAAATATTTCATATATTGATCTATAAAATATTCGTACAAAAACTAGAACGAACTTACATATTCCTCTGTTTTATAGTTTTGAATTTTTGACAAATTATAATTTAATAAATTGAATATTTGACACAAAAACAACTTATTCACACCGGGATTTAAAAAGATTGGATAAAAATTGCCAGGAAAATTTTTTTTATTGCTGAAAAAAAAATTTTTTTTTTTTTTTTTTTTTTGCAATTATTTCCTGATTAAATTACACATTGAAAACTGAAATGGAATTTTTCTTGTAAAATCGTAGAATAAGGGTAATTGGGATTTGGCGCCAAAAAAATCTGTTCGCCAAAGTGAGTCGTGTAACGGGTTGCAATCGAAAGTGAAGTGAATTGCAAGTATTCCGTGTTACTACATTTGGTGACTTATCCCTAGTTGGCACCACAGAAAAACACAAAAAAGGGGGGAAAATTTTAAGTCATTTCATACAATTAATTACCAATTAGCTTATAATTATTACATAATGATATGATTAGTAATGTAATTTAATCATTTAAAAAAACCATTATAATGCATTATTTTTATCGTGTTTTCTTTTAAATAAATATGGATCTCATAATTATTTCAACATATTTGGTTTAAACGCAACATTTACAGCTGTAAAAATATAATAAATTATCACTAACACATATTTATGAATCATCAGTTACGATATGTTATGCCATCACTATTTCGGTATCATTGATTTTAATGATTGACAGTATCCGTAGCATACCTGCTCTCGATCAAGGACATTAAGATAGCTATCTCGGTATATGTCATGTTCAATAAAGATAAAAAAAAAAAAACTTCAATAACAGCGTTCTGTTGGCGTTCGTTTGATAACAAGTATATCATTGCTATCTTTATCTGTTTCAGTTTTGATAATACTCAGAACTGGCATATGCTTCATATCTATGACATCATCAGAAATTCAACGTGAATCAAAAAATTATTTAAAATATTTTCAATTAAACCTGTTTTCGAAATGATATTTTTGTAAATTTAAATGTTTGAATAAAAAATATTTCTCTACGTCGCATTATTATATAAAATAAGTTAAAATATACTTCTTATTTATTGTCTTTATGTAATTTTTAGATGAGTTTAAGTTGGGACATAAAAATAAGAAATTTAAAATGAGGACACATTTAAATCTGCGTTCTGTTTTGGATTATTCAATATTTGTTAGGCCACATGAAATATAAACGTTGTATTTTTTTTTTTTTACAATGAATACTATAAAAGTATTTTAATACGCAGTACAGAAGAGTTCACTTATTTTCAAAATGCTAAAAACGAGTAAAATGTAAAACTGTAGTGTTGTCGGTTGTGCAGCTGGATTGTAACTGGGTGTGGTCGGGTTGATACACAGGTTGGAGAACACACAGCTTTATTTATACGCACATAAACACCACATATACACAATTAGAAATATGTAATATTTAACACATTTAAAGACAGATAATTAAAGATTTGTGGAAGTATTCCACTTCTAATCCGAAAAAAAGTTATTCAGGTTTGCGCGGGATGAGCGGAATATACTTCCTCTTCGGGTGAGAGTCTGTAGGCAAACTTATACGCAGGTTGCGTTGAATATATTTCTTCTCGGGGTGAGAAACTGTAAATTAAATGCTCCTCAACAAATGTGCGGGATTGCGCTGTATTAAACTTTTCTCAGCGGAAGCGACGGCTGCGTTGTACTTCTTCTCGGGTAAGCGTCTAGATACCTATTGACCATTTCTCCTGAGTGCCACAGGGGGCTCTCTTGCAGTGCGTAGGAGGAAGCACGATTACAAAACGAAAATTTTATTAAGCGAATAATTGTATTTGTTAGAAATATGAAATGCTTTAATACAAAATTACAGAAGAAATTGATTGAGCTGAAATGTTTCCATAACTATGAGACAAAATGATCAACGAGGAGCATCAATAACATAGGGAAAAGGGAGGGAAAATAATAATGTTCCCTAATTCGAAGAGATTTCATATAATGCATTTTTTGTTCAAACAATTTGATTGCTTGGAATTATGTCTTTGCCATTTTATCGGAGCTTTTGTATAAACATCTTATTCCTTGAAGGCCCGACTCTTTTTTCAGTGACAACGTTGCCGCTGGTGGGTATTAGGGTGGAGGTTCAATCCTCTTGCGACATTGTTGTAGACAGTGTTTCAGAAAACGAGAACCTCGATGGTGTTTGTGATGCTCAGCATCCTGCCTCGTGAATCGGTCTACCTGATGGGAGTTTTTCGCGTTTGCTCCCATACGGTATGCAAATGAGGGGGTAGTTCCCCTAAAATTCCCCCCTCCGAAAGGCACTGCTCTCCTTCTTCAGCGACACGGAGCTAAGTTAGACTTCTACCTATGGATGCTCCATCACAACCGAAGCCGACCCCCTTTCCCACCTTTCATGAGACCATACACGGGTTCTTGGACTTGGACTTGATGTTGTTGTCTACCAAGTGGGATAAGAAAAAAAAAAAATTCTTGAAGCATAAAATCAACATAGAAGACCAAATTTTTTTGCATCTGAAAGAAATGCACAAATTTAATTTTTTTCTTTTTTAATGTTGCGAAAATATAACGTCAGTCCAAAACGATTACTTTCTAGCACCTGCAATTTTTTTAAAGTCATGTTATGCAAAGGCATGTTACATTTTCTATCTATAGTTATAGTAAAACTTAACAATATAGTTTCATATAATTTTTCAACTCGTAATTGTATTTATGAAAATAACTCAAAAGTAAAGGCAAAAAACCCGCAAAAGTAAAAAACATAACTAAACATCATAAAAAAAATCATCATTAAGACCAAATATTTTTTTTTTCTGCAACAGGGAGTCAGAAAAAACTTTCTCTATACTACGCAGTAAAAGAAGTTTATAAAAAATATCACAGAAAATAGAGAAAGTATATAGTTTATGCAATGTGACGTTTTCGCATTGTTAGTCATTTAGTTAGGTGACAACTATGTCGATTGGTAAACGATGAAACAGGGAAAAAATTGCTTAATCATCATTATTATTATTATTGCAAGAAAAGAAATATTAACACTTTTATAAGAATGGTACTGATTTCGATGACATAGTAACAGGTTTTTATTTTTAAAGATCAAGATTTTACAATTAATTTTTTTAAAATGTCAATTTTCAGTCATTTCAGAAGTTTATATTAATTATTATATTTGTTGATAACGATGAATTATTCTTTTTATGACAAATCTACAGTTTGTTGGTTTAATGTTGAGTTATTCTTACAGATTTCAGCAGAGAATAACATTGAGTTACGATATAACTGTCGCAGACCTAGTTGACAATATTGTTTCAATTGCACAGATTAAAAATAAAAGGCAAGAAATTTCGAGGACACCTTTTTACTAACTTCATTTACATTGCAAAAACTAATGCACTGAAAATTATTAAAAATTGCTAATTATTTAAAATTTCTCGGTTATATTTTCAAAATAGCATGCCTATATCATAAATGAAAACGAAAGATGTTTATACTGAAGATTCACAAAACGTCAACGTTATTTTCAACATTGTGTCAGACGTCTAACTTTTTTTGAAAAATTAAGCATTCTTAAAAAACAAAAAATGATACAAACACTCAAATTATCGAAACAAATTAATTAAACAAGATGAAGACATTGCAATAGTCAACCTGTAACTACAGTGTGTCCGAAAATTTGTGCAAGATTTTTTTCTTTCTAATGCAGCTGGCAAACACAGACAGGTCTTTCTTTGGATGCCTTAAGGCAAGTGCTGCAGAGACGTACTCACTTTGCGTTACCCAGGGGGCGCGTGTAGCTTGAAGGTAAGCCACGGACGCGGAGTAACAATGCCCCGCAACGCTCTACGATCCTATTAGGACCGGGACCTACTTTTTAAAGTGGATTCCGAACCACTACAAACAACCATGGCACCGCCGGGACTCGAAACCGAAACCTGTAGTACCGGGCGCCAGAGCGCTAGCCACTCGGCCATTCAGGCCCTATTTGCGCAAGATTTGAATTATTAAATAGTCTGGAACATTTAGTAATGTAAGAGCTGATTTTCCTTCAAGTTGCACCTTTAGGCATAGAATCTTGTTAGGGATGGGTTTGGTATGGTTTGTCACTCTACGGTCATTTTATGCACACTTTAGGCTAAACAGACCGGCACCTACTGTTTAAAGTGGATTCGAACCACTACAACACCCATGGCACCGCCGGGACTCGAACGCTGGGGAAAAAAAAAGAGAAATGAATGATCGTTAGAGGGCGCTGCGACGCCAAGTTAATTGGGCGAAAGAAGTGCGAGTTTGAGAGCGTGCTGGAAAACGAGAGAGAGAGAGAGAGAGGTAATGTTAAAAGTGTGAGAGGTATATTGATAGAAATTGAGTTTTATGGCATTAGAGATTAGAATGTGTGGCATTACTATTATTTTGTAAATATTGTACAAAGTTTTAATTATTCCCAGTAGTGTAATAAAAAGTCAAGAATTAATTCAAGGGAGCTGATTTATTTTGAACCACCAACAACTTAACAACTTTGTGAACAACTAAAAGAACCCGGAAGTTGGCGAATTCATTTCTTCTACGTGTTTTCGTCAAACGCGAAAGCTGTGGCACCGAGCGCCCGAGCGCTAGCCATTCGGTCACCAGGCCCCATATTAGGGGTGGGGGTTTTCTAGAACAAATCCTCTTGTACCCTTTATAAAAAGCATTACTTCTTGAATTCTGAGACACCTTGTACATGCAGAAAGTATAATGCATCTTTACATAGCAAATACTTTCAAAAGTATCATGCATCGAAAAGTAATTATTTTGATCCCACTTGGCGTTTTTGTATCTTAAACAATATATATATATATATACACGCCACGAAAGGGAATCAACTTTTCTTTGTAATTTAGAAGAGTCAGCAAATTGGATGATGCAGAAACACTTAATACACTTTTTACACTTAATAGCGTCTCCAATTCCCATTTTGTGAAGATTATACAAAAAGCCATTGTCTATTTGCTACATCTATCTAAAATAACATCAATCACTATATACAGTTAAGATTTAAATCCAAACACATTGTCTGAAAAAAAGATTTTCCAAAAATATATTTAAATAATGTACATATTTTTGTTATTTAAATTATCTCATTGCCACAAAAGATTAATTTCTAAGATGCAATTTCTGATGATTAATATGTTTTACGAATCTATATATCTTACACGGTTGGCATCAGCTCACAATGCCATTCATACAACCATGCTACAGTCTGCCATTTAAACAGTCATGTCAATTTTGTTCCTTTAATTAGAGTCTTAAGTGCAAGAAAATGAAATTCCTTCAAAAGAGTTTAGTTTTTTAAAAACAAAAATTTTCCAAAAATATATTTAACAATTAAATTCTATACATATTTTTTTTTTTTTGTTATTTAAATTGTCTAATGCCCACAAAAGATTAATTTCAAGATGCAATTTCTGATGATTAATATGTTTTACGAATCTATATATCTTACACAGTTGGCCATCAGCTCATAATGGCATTCATAGGTCATTAGCAGTCATGTCAATTTTGTTCCTTTAATTAGACTCTTAAAAGTGCAAATAAGAGAGTTTAGTCTTAAAGCAAAAACTTTCCGAAAAATATATTTAACAATTAAACTCCATAATATACATTTTTTGTTGTTTAAATTGTCGGATGGCCACAAAATATCAATTTATAAGATGCAATTTCTGATGATTAATATATTTTACGAATCTATATATCTTACAATATTGGCCATCAGCTCACAATGCCATTCATTGTCATTCGTAGGTCATTAACAGCAATTCATCAGCTCTTAATAAGCTCTCATTCTTAACACAAAACTTATCTGACAATTATTTCATGGAAGATGAATTCGTTGTTTGTTCCTTTAATTAGACTCTTAAAAAGAGTGCTGCGTGTAGTCGAAGCCCAAAAATATTGTCGGACGTTAATTTCTCAACTATAGACAGATTATAGCCTTTCTGCACTAAACGAATTTTCTCCCTGATGCCTTTCATAAATAATATATATAAAAATTTGGTTATGACAGATTATAGCCAAAAAGAAAAAAAAAAAAATATGATTATGACGGCCAAAGTGTGCAACTAATGACATACTAAAACGGATGACCTTGAAAATTTATTATTTATTCAGCTTATTCTTGTATATATTTTAGGGTTGGATCGAGTTGCTTTGAAGTTTAATGCTATGCTTTGTTTAAGATGAATTTCTTTCTCACCAAGCAAATTCGTGCAATAGTAATAAGATAATAATTTATTTTAAACCCTATTTCACTTAATTTTTAAAATGGTTTCTGCTTTGTTTATGATGTAAAAGAAGAATGAATAATAAGTTGTTAAATGTTGAAAAATTTTTATAGTACTCAGTATAGCCAAGAGAATTCTTTTCTTGATTCGTCGTAATATCAGTAGAAACAAATATAAAAAATATGAAGACAATTGCATTTAAAAATAACAAAAATGTTAACGTTTTTAATGCAAGCATGTTGTCAGAAATATAACATTTTGTTATTCATATTTCAACAATTTTAAATGCAAGAAAATTTTTTAATTATTTGTGTGATTTTTATGAAGATTTGTGACGTTTTAAGCAAATGTAATATTTAAAAAAAAGACTTATCATTTTCAAAAGGAAAGATTGAAATTAATAAAATTATCGGAAAATTTTATGATGATCAAGATTGGTTTGGTTTGTCACTCTACTATCATTTTGTGCACAGTTTAAGTTAAGTAGACAAGGACCTACAGTTTAACGTGGATTTCGAATCACAAAAAAAAACCCCATCCATGCCACCGCCAGGATTCGAACCTGTAGCATGTGGTAACAAAAGACGAAGCGCTAGCCAATTGGCCATCAGGCCGGTGCAGTGCGTAGAAGGAAGCAGAATTACAAAACGAAAATTTTTGTAAGCGAATAATTGTATTTGGTAGAAATATGAAATTCCCCAATACAAAATTACAGAAGAAATTGATTGAATTAAAATGTTTCCATAACATGAACAAGTCATCAACGAGATCAACATCAGTAACGTACGTAAAAGGGAGGGAAAATTAATAATGTTCCCTTATTTTTGGAAAATTCATATAATGTATTTTTGTTCAAACAATTTAATAGTTGGAACTAAGTCTTCTTTACTCGTCATTTATGGGAACTTTTGTATCAACATCTTTATTCCTTGAAAGGACAACTTTTGGCTTAAGTGATAACGTGCGCCGCTGGTAAGCATTAGGGCAGAGGATTCGAACCTGAAGCATGTGGTACCAAAGGCCCGAGCGCTAGCAAATTGGCCATCAGGCCCCTACGATCAAGAACTCTCATGGTATTAAATGATATTACATACCATTTCTGACTGAAAGACGCCAGAATCTAAAAATATCCTTTTTAGTCCATTAATCACAACAATAATATAATACAAATAACAGGACCACGTTATAATATTGTTGTTCCACACTTCTAGAAAGAAATTAATGAGAATATATCTTAAAATTCAAGTTTCAATCGACGATTTTCTACATAAGAGCAAAAACTAAAGTTTAGATCAGAAAGCTTAAAAAGGAGAGGTTCACGAGTAGCATTAAAAATGATGAGTAGAGAGGCTGACAAGATTGGGAAGACAACAATAAACAACAATGAGACACAAATTTCTGAAACACAATCATTTTATATAACATGGCCATGGAAAATGGCACTTGCTGTACATCAAATTTCGTTTCCTCATCACTATCATAAAAAAAATTTACTCAAAAAGATCAAATTGAAAAGGAATTTTACTCAAGATTCGAAGTACACATAAGTTGCAGCACCAAAAAATAAAATAATTAGATATATTAAAACAACTGTTAACAGCATCTTCAAAGGCAAGTAAAAAAAAGGGAATGTACATAGACACAGAAAACAAAATATAATAAACAATTGCCATAGGCGAGGACAGCATCAATAATACATTATACAATAATACATTCACAGCAAAACAGCATTTTTGCAAAATTATTTTTTCCAGAGAAAAAGATGCGTTAAGTTTATTGCAAATTATGTGTAATTTTTACAAACCTTAATAATTTGGAATTAAAAAATGAAACAAATATTAATTAAAATAAGCCACATAAAGCTATATGCTATTTTCTGGTAAACCTCGTCACCAACACCAAGTGCTGTAAATGAGAAAGAAATTAATAATTTGTTTTCAATTTTTTAGGATATTTCTGATTTTCCAAAAGTAAAATCGTTACTATATTTATTGGCACGTGGCTTTCGCATTTAGCTTATTAATTGATCAGTAAAGACTGAGTTTACCAACAAGAAAAATAATGTAAATCTGAAAAAACAATTAATTTATCGAATTAATATTAAATTCTATACATAATATTATTATTATATATATATTAAATTATTATAATATATATAAAATAGTATTTAAATATAAAAATTCTTTGCTTTAACAAATAACTGTAAACAAAAAAAAATTAATGATTGTTAACATATAAAAATCGTAATAATTCGATTGATGATTTGGCATTTTGCTGCTATAAAAATCAAAATTATTTTAAATTTATTAAATCAATGATAAACTTCTATTTTATTTTTTAATAATACACAATAACTAACAATGAAATAAATTATGTATGGTAAATTTCATACAGGTTTCAAAGGTCATACTTTTCAATTATGACCTTTTACCATATTAAAAGATTTCTGATCTTAAAGAGCAAAGTTAAATAAATTTCAAGGACAATAGATTATCCAGCAATATTTCTCCATTCTATCATAAATCTTTCCATTCTAGAAATTATTGTACATATATATGCAATAATTTCTAGAATGGAGAAAGATTTATGGATAATCTATTCCTCAAAATTTATTTAACTTTATTAAACATTTTTTACAATTTATAAATAACAGGAAAAGTTTTTTTTTAATTTCTAAATGTAAATTTTTTCTTACGACACTAAATTTGACGTGGAATTGCAGAAAAGTACGGGTAAAAAAAAGAGTACACAAAAACTGCTAACAGAACTTTGCTGTAAAAATACTGGATTAAATATTTAATGAACGCATATCAAATATTGTACATGTACACAACTTTCTAATGCTTAAAAAAGTGAAAATAAATATTTTTCTCATCAATTTTTCAAGATTTCTCGAAGAAACTCCATCAACTTGTGTTCTCCACGTCAAACGTGTCTCATCGATCAAAAGCACTCATCTCAAAGCGCCGTTTTTCAACAGGACACACAAACACATGCAACGGAATAAATCATTTTAGAAAAGTAGTTTTCTAAAACCTTTTATCTTTTCGACAGAGTCCATGTTTTACTGAGTTTTAAGATTTTAGAATAGCAACAAAATGTATTTGCTGTTATACAACTGACAGAACCAAATAACATATATATTAAGATAGGCCTTAGTTCAAATTAATACAGCCAAAAAGTAATTTACTTTATATTAAAACTTTATTTATTTATAATTAAATACAGTACACAAAAAAAGAACACGTAGCTGACTTGCCAACCCAATCTATATATACAATCGGTATATAAATTGTATTAAATTGTTTGTTTTTCATTGTAACGATATCAAATTCTTTGTTACAGAAAAATTGCTGAACAATTGTATAAAATCGTGCAGAAAAATTGTATCAATTCAAACTTAAAGATTAGCCTATGAAAATAATATAAATAATAATTTTTAATTTTAAATAATTAATGTTACATTTTCTTTTAAAACCATTCAAGTAGTCTAAAAGTTAAAATGGAATGTAGCATAAATCAAATAATTTATTCTAGTATAAAAATGACTATTTGCATCTACGGAAATAACATTCGTGTTAGAGTTTTTTTTATCATTTTTATTTCTCAGAATTACACGTCTAATTCTCACCTTTAATCTTGTTGACATTTATTTTTAAGAATACAACAGCGTTAGTTTAGAAAGTAAATTGAAACCACTACCACAAATTTTCTATTTCAGTTTCTATAATATTCTTGTAACAGTGATTACTCCTAGAGCGCCCCTTGTGGCGCTCAGGGAAATGGTGAGTAGGCCTCCAGACTCTCACCCGAGAAGAAGTACAGCGCAATCAGTGCTGTTGATAAGAAACGTTTGATTTATAGTCTCTCATCCCGAAAGGAGATATATTTACCACAACCTGCATATAAGTTGGCCTACAGACTCTCACCCGGAGAGATAATATATTCCGCGCATCCCGCGCAAACTTCAGTATCGTGTTTTCAGATTAGAAGTGGAATCTTTCCACGAATCCATAATTATATCTCTTTAAATGTGTGTTACGTATTGTATGTATGTAATTGTATATATGTTGTGTCTGTGCGTGTGTAAATATAGTTGTGAGTTCCGAAAACCTGTGTCTCGAGTCTCAATCCAACTACACCCAGTTACAATCCAGCTGCACAACCGATAACACTAAACTTTAATTTTGAAGTAAAATGGAATTTCTCTGCGAAATACGTAATATATTATTAAATTATAAATTATTAAATTTATAAATTTCTTCTGGATTTTTAATTTTTTAATTTATGTATTAATAAAACTAGAACAATTTTCAGAAATGTAAAAATTTGTATAATCAATCAGTTATTATTCAATAGATATTTTAAATACATTATATAAATCACTTGACTAAACTTGACTTCTTAATAACATTAGATTTTCAGCTATGCATAGTATTAGGACAAAATTTACACAATATTTTTGTTAAAATCAACGCTTCAAATCTTCTCACAAATATCATTTTAAATAGTTGAATAGTAAATTAATGAATAATAATAGTTGGATAATAAATAGTAATAATTGAATAGTAAATTAAGCCTTCAGAACCAACACTCCCTTTTCAACAGTACTTTCGTTTGAATCGCATTCACTTTTGCTCGATTTGACAGCAGATTTTGAACTTTTAAAAAATAAGTTCAGAAAAAGTAAAACATTACGTCGTATTTAGTAAATGAACAATCTTATAAAAAAAAGCAATAATCTGTTTCTCTATTTCTGTGATAAAATTAATTCCGGAGGAATTTAAATTATATTGCACTTTTTTTTATTCTACATTTTCGAGTCTTTTTTCTCTTTAATTTTGAAATTCATTCTCTATACACTGAAGTGACAAAAGTCATGGGATACCTCTTAATATCGTGTCGGCCCTCCTTTCGCCCGGCGAAGTGCAGCAATTCGACATGACATGGACTCAACAAGTCGTTGGAAGTCTTCTGCAGGAATATTGAGCCATGCTGTCTCGATAGACGTCCATAATTGTGAAAGCGTTGATGGTGCAGGATTTTGGGCACGAACAGACCTCTCGATGATGTCCCATAAATGCTCGATGGGATTCATGTCGGGCTATCTAGGTGGCCAGTTCATTCGTTGGAATTGTCCAGAATGTTCTTCAAACCAATCGCGAACAGTTGTGGCCCGGTGACATGGCGCATTGTCATCCATAAAAATCCCATCGTTGTTTGGGCATGACCCCTGCGTCTAGCTCCAACTAACATTCCGCGTTCAAAGTCTGTTAATTCCGTCGTGCGGTCATCATCACGTCAAAACCTCTTCACATGAATAACTTGAACAGAAATGAAAAGCTCTGCGAAAGCACTGCGCATTTATACCTGTTCTACGCGATGCTACTGCCATCTGAAAATTTGCATATTGCTATCCCATGACTTTTGTCACTTCAGTGTAAGTCTGAATGCTTAAAGAATTATACAACTCACTTTAACTAAAGGCACCAGTTAATTATTTTAAGGCCGAAGCCATCTGGTGGTGTGGAAATATGGCAATAAAAGTAAAGCTTTCATGTAACAAAAAAATTAATACACATTTTCTTAATTTTTGGAAAGAATTAATAAATTCAGAAAAAAATAACTGAAATTCTAATTGGTATAGTTTTTATATTTTGCTGAAATATGCCCCCAGTACATGCATTCATTTATATCCATACAAATTAAGAGCAACTATAAAATAAACTACCAAACTTGTTTTCTTGTTTGATCTATAATAATTATTATCAATAAAATTTCTAAAAAACTCAAGGGTTGATGATCAAAGAAGATGTATGACTTCCACAGTTCTATACATTATACCAAGGTTCCCGAACTTTACCTTTATGAGAGCCTTTACTGAAACCAGGTTACCCAAGATGCACTATATCAAATTCCTACAGAACTTTATTTTTTTTAATTAAAAGATTGTGATAAAAATAAATAAAGGTACGTATAAAAATGTAACGGAACAAATTTAACCACGAATGGAATTTGTTGATTAGAGCACAATTTTTAACATTTAAGTACCAAATTGAAAAAAAAAGAACGAATTTGTCCTTCTCCGCAACGATTTTACAGCCATGCCTAATATTTGGAGAGCCTACTGTTGTCAGACCAGTTTCGCATAAATATAGAAAAGAGATAACCGTGTTATGCTTTCTTCGGATCAAAAAAAAATAATAATAAAAATTCCTGTGAATATATTCATAACAAAAAAAACCATACGTGTGCAATTGCATGTTGGGTCTAATCCTCAGTGTGCTGCAATGGTGAATATCCCATGAGTAGTCCCATCTCCCATAGTATCCCATGTCCCATGAGTAGTCTCCTTCCCCCAGACATCCATGAGTAATCTACTTATGGATGGTGAGAAAAGGGTTAGCCGACTTGGATGAAGGCTGGACTGGAAATCCGACTTGGCTCCGAGTCGATGAAGAAGATGAGTAGTGGTCTTCGGGATAACGTTTAGTGGGAACTACCCTGCATTTGCGTATCGTATGGGTTTGATTTGGTTTGTCGCTCTACGGTCATTTTGTGTACACTTTAGGCTAATTGCACCGGGACCTACACTTTAAATGATTCCGAACCACTCACAAAACATCCATGCCACCGCCAGGATTTGAACCTGAGTGCTAAAGTCCAGAGAGTTGGCAAATTGGCCATCACGCCGCGTATCGTAGGCAAAAATCCGAAAAACTCCCACCAGATAATTCGACAAGATGCTGAACATCACAAGTGCCATCGAGTCTGTTCGTTTTTTGAAACGGTGTCTAAAACAGGTCACCAGCGGATTGAACCTCAGCCATATTTGCTCACGAAGCGGCGCACGTTTGCCACGAGAGGCAAATTTCATAACAACAAAATTTTTTAACTGTTTAAAATCTTCGTATAAGATATTAAAGCAACTTTAAATGGGCATCGAAGATCAATTTCAATTCATTGGTTTCTTCTAACTGTTTCTGTTACAGTTGGAAGGTATTGTGCCATCATAAAAAACAATTTTAAGGCAAAAAGCACCCAATGACTGTTACAGCATATATTAATACAGGAGATATATAGCTATTATGTAATAAATCGATCCACACGTTCAAAAGCGACGTTTTTATGATCAATAGATTACATCAGTGTTTGCGGAGTAAAGTAAATCTCCTCGTTTAAGTTAACAGCTGTGCATTCATAACAATAAAATCCTCAGATATGTAATGGAAACATTTATAGCTTACTGAATAAGAAGTACAGGTTTCAAGGCGATTTTTACATTAGATGCCGAATTTGAAATGATTTGATACAGTACAGTAGACATTGGTAAAATAATAAAATTCAATTTCAATGATATTTTTTTGTGGGCCTGAATGGCCGAGTGGCTAACGCTCTGGCGCTCGGTACCACAGGTTTCGAGTTCGAGTCCCGACGGTGGAATGGATGTTTGTAGTGGTTCGAATCCACTTTAAACCGTAGGTTTCCGTCTAACATGATCGTAGAGTGTTGCGGAGATATTGTTACTCCGCGTTCGTAGCTTATCTTCAAGCTACACGCACCTCCTGGGTAGTTCTAAGTGAGTAACATCAGCGCAGCACTTGCCTTAAGGCATCGAAGAGAATTGTCTAAGTGTTTGCCAGCAAAAATATTTTTTTCGTTAATGTTTTTCTTACTTAATTTTTTTTTACCGTCGCTACATTAGACCAAATATAACCAGTTCATACAGTTTAATTTTAATTGATCCATATATTTGTCATTAAAATAACAAATCGTGTCTCATTGACAACACGCCAAAGTAGCGAATACGAAGGCATAAGATTGATTCTCTGTGCTGGGTGTGTTGCAATCACTGCTTTCAGAATCGAGAAAATTTGACGTTTGCAAGTGTCTAATATCGAAAGTCAGATATTTTGATGGATATTTTCTGGACTTTCTCCTATTTAACACTCATATTCGAAGGAGTCATACCTTGAAATTCGTGCGAACTGTAATAAATCCCCTTGTAGCATTTTTCCCTTGAGAAGAGATATAGTACTTTGTTCCCTGGTGAAAGGAATGTATATTCTTTAACAAGGGCATAATAACCAAGCCTTTAAGCCACTTTTAATTGTGTTGTCCTTTTATAGTCCTAAGTCTGAAGTTCCTTTTGATGCCTTGAAACAAATAAATGAGCTGTTTACAGAAAATATAACAAGTAATATAAAAAAAAAAATTTAAAATTAATTCCTACTTTTTTTTTTTTCACTCTATTGCAGAAAGTCCTTTATAAATAATTTTCATTCATTTTTTAAGTTTATCTGGCGCCATCTATCGGTAGATATATGCAACATAAATCTAAAAAAAAACTAAAATTAATTAATTAAATTTAATTACTGAATTAATATTTGAAAAACTGTATTAACATCAAGTGCCATCCACTACAAGTTAAAAAAATGTATTTGAACTTGAGTGGATGAATAAAAAGTATTTTTATGAACGATTGAAAATTTGAACAAGATATATATAGGGAGGATGTGAGCTAATAGAACGAATTGAAAAAGGAATAGAGATTTGGTTTGGTTTGTCATTCTACGGTCATTTTGTGCGCACTTTGATTAATTAGACCGGGACCTACATTTTAACGTGAATTCCGAATCCTTAACAAACATCCATGCCACCGCCAGGATTCGAACCTGAAGCCTGTAGTACCAAAGGCCAAAAGGCTAATTGGCCATCAGGCCGCTATAGAGTTTTGAGATACTAATATGAATTAGGAATTATTTTCAGAAGTCACGGTTATAATTTTATTCCCGTTTTCGGTACAAATGTAAATTGAAAATGTACATTACAATACTTTTTTATTAAGATTAAAGAAAACAGCAGAAATCCATAAAAAATACGTAATATTTAAAATATGAGAGGACAATTCACACAAAGCAAATGTTAAAATTTAAGATGATATATTGTAGTACCCAAGGTTACATAAAATAACAATGGAACTATAAACTGTTTATTTTCATGAAACCATTGTATAATATTCATGAGGAGAAGTATAATGTTTTCTTTTTAATTTAAATATTTCGTTTTGTAAACATAACCTTTATTATGCTTTTCTGCTATTAAATGAGCAATTGAATAACAGGCGAGTTTATTTCTTACTGAATGAATAAATAAATATGTTCACTTATAATACGAGTTACACTTTATGAGATAACTAGCAGATATGTCCAGGCTTTGACGACTACAGAAAATAAAATATTTTTACTGTTGATAAATTTTATTAAGAAAATATGCACACACAGAATTTAACAGGTGAGCAAAAAAGTTAGGGGCATGAAAAGTTAGCTTAGGGCATGGACATATATGTGTGTCTATGCATGTGCATGTAAATGTATGATTATGTGCATTTGCATTTGTATATATGTATGGGCAGGTGCATGAATGTTCAAATGCATCCTTATGTGTATGATTTAAAAATGCATGTATGAATGTGCATGTGTATGCATCTATATGTGCATGAAAGTGTATGTATTCATTTGAGCGTATGCATGTTTGTAAATATATAACAGTTGGGCTGAAAGGTTCATAGGTTGACACATAGATGGCGCTACTAGTATTAAATCCATATGAATTTAAGTTAGCCCTAACCTTCAAAAGACACGTGTATATATTTGACAGCTGTTGCACTATTAGTATGTGAGTTGTAGCATTTTTAGTGAAGCAACTTTTGTTAGTTTCAAAAAAATGGATAAAAGGAATTTCGTGTGTTAATAAAGCATTGCTTTTGGAGAAAAAAAAATACTATTGAAGCCAAGGCTTGGCTTGATAAACATTATTCGGACTTTGTGTCAGGAAAATCAACCGTAGAGAAGTGGTTTGCTAAATTTAAACGAGGCGAAATGAGCACCGATGATGATGCACGCAGTGGACGCCCCAAAGAGGCTGTTACCGACGAAAACATAAAAAAAAGTCCACAAAATAATTTCTGATAACCGTAAAGTGAAATTGATTGATATAGCTGAGACCCTAAAGATATCAAAGGAACGTGTTGGACATATTGTGAATGAATATTTGGATATTCGAAAGCTCCGTTCAAAGTGGGTGCCGTGAGCTCACAATCGACCAAAAACAACAATGAATTGATGATTCTAAACAGTGTTTGGAGCTGTATCAATGTATGTATGTTATCGTAAAATATCTGCTGTATGTTATCATAATAAACCCAAATTTTAGAGTCGATATGTGACAATGGATGAAACATGGCTCCATCATTTCACACCGGAGTTCAATCGACAGTCAGCCGAGTGGACTGCACGTGATGAACCGACTCCAAAGCGTGGAAAGACTTAAAAGTCGGCTGGCAAGGTTATGGCATCAATATTTTGGGATACGCATGGTATAATATTCATTGACTATCTTAAAAAGGGAAAAAACTATAAACAGCGACTATTACGTAACGTTATTGGAGCGTTTGAAAGACGAAATCGCGGAAAAACGGCCTCATTCGAAGAAGAAGAAAGTGCTGTTTCATCAAGACAATGCACCGTGGCACAAATCAATGAAAACGATGGCAAAATTGCATGAATTGGGCTTCGAATTGCTTCCGCATCCACCGTATTCTCCAGATCTGGCCCCAGCGACTTTTTTTCTGTTCTCAGACCTCAAAAGGATGCTCGCTGGACAGAAATTTCGCGCCGATGAAGAGGTAATCGCCGAAACTGAAGCGTATTTTGAGGCTAAAGACAAATAGTACTATAAAAATGGTATCGAAAAATTATATGACCGCTATAATCGTTGTATCGCCCTCGAAGACAACTATATTGAATAATAAAATCAAATTCTATAAAAAAAAAATTTTTTTTCCTTTGCTAGCATACGACCATTTCAGCCCACCTGGTAAGATTCGAGAACACAGAATTTACGGTTTCAGATTTTAAATAAACATAAATTGGATAAATAAAGCAATCAATTTTATCCGAAAATACCCAATAGTTTTCTCTTTTCTTCATTAATGTATTAGCATTATTTTAAGAATACAATTGTAAAATAGAACAGACTTAATATTACGAATTTCTGCCTCATTTATTTATAATAAATTTAATGACAACACTAGATGGCACCAGTCATTTTTAAAGACTGGCGCCATCTAGTAGTTATATAACAAGAAGAATATATACTATGAATACTATTGAATAATACTATGTAGGAAGAATTGAATGCTCCCATATCATTCAAATCCATTATCGGCGGATTAGTCATCAGCTGCTTTCACTCATAGCACCTTCTCAAAAAACTACCATTGAGCCATAGTACAGATAACTGTTTGCAATGGTATCGGGCTAGAACTATGAGGGGCAACTGAATGGAATAGCATCCTGTTCTCCTACAAGCCAAGCTTTAATTTCAGGAATGACAGTAACCGCATAAGAATCTGATGCCTACAAAGCGACAGATCCAATCAACGATAGATAAATGCCACACAACGCGGCATCATAATTAGAGGCATCACTGCCTGCGATAGCCGGTCACAGAAGGTCAGCATTGGTGGCTTATTATGGCCCAAATGCGGATGATGGATGCGGCCCAAATGCGGATGCGGCCCAATACGGATGATGTTCTGCAGACAATGGCACTATTTTCCCTCATAGAGTGCTTAGTACTATTTACCAGCAAGAATGTAAGCACTATGTACCAACAAGATGTAAGTACTATGTACCAACGAGATGTAAGTACTATGTACCAACAAGATGTAAGTACTATGTACCAACAAGATGTACTCTGTACCAACAAGATGTACTATGCACCAGCAAGATGTAAATACTTTGTACCAGCAAGATGTAAATACTTTGTACCAGCAAGATGTAAATACTTTGTACCAGCAAGATGTACTATTTACATTATACCACTTTTTTAGAACAATGAATCATAATTTGAGGCACGATTACCTACGATAGCTGGTTACCTAAGGTCCGCATTGGTGGCGCTATGATGATCCAAAGATATGTGGATGATGTTCTGTGGTCAATGACATTATTTTCCTTCATAGCGTGGTTAGTACTATGTACTAGCAAGATGTATAATTTGCTTTAGTATTATTTACCAGCACCCAACCACACACAATAAGCATCAGACAGCAAGCCCTAGAAGGTAACAAGGTGCTTTCTTGTTCACCAGTGTACTCTGATTTCACACTCAGTGAACATATTTGGAACGTAATTGTTAATCGTTAATGTGCGCTGTAGTCAACGCACTAGGTTGTCGGAAATTGTTGACAATGTCCATCTCTGAAATTACAATCTGCATTAAGTATTTATCTCATTGCTATCTGTATTGCCACCCGTGGTGGTCCTACAACCTACTATTCACTTGATGTTGTTGTATTTTATTGCATTGCTGCATCTTGTTGCAATTAGGATCATTTATTGATTAACGTTGTCTTTCTTTGTTTGCTGATTTGAATCTCTTTTTACATACGCGTTCACAGATTTGTATTATCTCTGTATCTCTAATATTATGCAAAAAAGTCACAAATAAAATATAATTATATTCATTAACAAAAAATATTAGATCGCCAAAAAATTGTGATATGATTAAAATTGCAGCATAATTACGCGTTACAAAAGGGCTGTAGATGACACTATGTGCATTCACTCTAGCCCATAAAGAGCTGTCCTGAAATATTATGCACGATGATTATCTGTTGCATACGAATACTTAATAACCAAAGAGATCCTTACGTCAACGTCTAAGAAAATTTTAACGACTGTCTGAGTTTGAGAAGATTTATTACGATGATAAAGATTGGTAGGCCTTTTGCGATTTCGATCGGTTGGTGATTTTCCACCCACTTTGGCGTTTTTGCCAATAATGTAAGGAATTGTTTATATTGGACAAAAGCAAGTTCACAAATACAGAGTTCTAATCAGAACAATTTTGGACAACCAATGGCCCGGCCTGTGTCACTCACCGTCACCTGCGTTTGGAATGTAAGTCGCTCGGCAGGATTGGTTTGTGATGAAGTGGAAAAACCTGATTTAATTCAAATTTATTACATTCAATAAAAAGAAAAAAAAAAAATTTGAATTTCAATATTGTTTAATAACGACTCATTCAATACAACAAAAATACTTCTCAAAATAAATCTTAGTTATGATTAAAAACATTTAAAAGAGCGATTAAATAACATTCCCGCTTTACAAAAAATTATTGTAGTTGTTTGATTGTAAAATGCAGTACAAATTTTATACAACTACCAACACAATTTTTAAAATAATTTCACCTACATTTCAAATAGTGTGCAGAAACAATGTAAATCCTAAGTATCTATTCAATATGGTATTATTGTGCTAATGCTGCTAGCAATACAGAAACAGTTAATCTTAATGCCATAAAAAAAAGGCTGCAACGCTATTACTCATTTAGCACTAACCAAGGGGCACGTGTAGCTTGAAGATATGGATGCGAGTAACACTACCCCGGTATTTATTCAATATAAATTTCAGTAATGTTCGTGATTTTAATATATTCAATTCTGAATCTCTGATCTGAATAGTTACAGCTTAGCTTTACAAAGCAATATTTTCTTTTCACTTTAAATGAAATTAAATTGGAATAAATCATAAAAAACTGACCTCTAAATAGATGACTTGGGACGTCATTCCTGCATCAATGGAAATGAATAGAATCCTAGATTTGCCATCATCCACCACAAAGGCTCTGCTGAACTGACGGAGATGAATGCCCGCTGTCCTCTGGCCCAATTGGGCATATCCCATCTGAAAAGAAACACAAATTGTTAAATGAGTTTCATTTATTCTCACAGAAAATTGTCGTTTTGATCCTTATTATTTCAGACGTAACGAACGTATCGTAACCTCTATGGGGACGAATTTTTTTAAGGTGGCAAAGAAATCCTTATTATTTCAGACATTAAGAAAACGCACTGTAACCGCTACGGAGACGAAAGATTTTTAAGGTGACAAAATCGATTTAATTTTTAAAATTCGATTTATTCATTTTACATTGATAAAAATTCAGTCAGTAAAATAATAGAATAATAAAAATTATCCCTAAGGATATAATGCCCATATGAGGCCGTTATGCGTTAGCAATTAGATATATGAATGAAAATATTCCATGCACTTCAGTTCTTTTTCTTCATAAAAATAGAGAGTTCATTCCATATAATTTTTCTCGTGATATTGAAAAGTATTTTTAGAAAATAAAACTATTAGACATTATTGTGTTCTATCGAATCTAGTTAGATTTGATAAGCGTAATTTGGATCCAGCTTTTAGACTTGTGACAGATTCTCACCTAGAGAGGCAGTATATTTCGCGCACCCTGCGTGTACCTGTGTATCGGGGTTTCAGCTTAGAAGTAGAGTCCTTCGACGAATCTATAATTAGCTGTCTTTAAATGTGTTAAATAGTGTATGTCTGTAATTATGTATGTGGTGTTTGTGCGTGTGTAAATAAAACTGTGAGTTCTCTAACCTGTGTCTCAAGTCCCAACCCAACGAAATCCAGCTACAATCCAATTTCACAACTCACAACACTACATCAATTAAATTATGAAAGGTTTCATTAAAATATTCATTAACCAAGAAATTTTAAGAGAAGAACATTAATATTATTTCAGTTCTTTACAATTCAAATTATTCTGATAAACTAAATAATGAAAGTGGAAATCAATAAAACACATGAAAAATATCTGGACCACTTAACTCATGCCTGATAAAAAAAAAAAAATTGATTGAAAAGAGAAGAACCTGATAAAGAAGGCCTTTTTAATATTTACCGAAATAAAAATTTTAATGCACCATTCTTAAATCGTTCTCTTTTGTGAAGAAGTTCGCATTTCGTTCTAGGAATGATGTGGACTGCAGAATGAGTATAATACATCACTAAAAGGAGAAAAGGAGCTGGAAATTCCGAGATAAAACCATGAAAGGGAAATCATTTCCGATTCTCAAGGCCGTTGGTGTTGGGAGCAACTAGTTTTATTGATTTCTGGACTTTCTTTTGCCACCTTCTCCTCGTACAAAAGCAAACCTGGATATGCCAAAAGGAATTTTATCAGCATTTTTCCTTCCCTTAGCAGTTTTATTTTATTTTTCTGTGTTCTACGAAAGTCTATTATTATTCTTATAAATATCAACTTCGTGCCATACATTTCTTGATGGTTCTGACAACTAAATAACATTGTTTTTCTTCTCAAAATATATAAAGAACACTTTGGCTTGCAATTTGAATTGTGATATTAGTTGGTTTTTAATAATAAATCATTAGTTGAAATATAAGGTGCGCTTACTCAAAATTATTTTAAATACGAAAGTTTCTCAAGTTATTATCTCGAAACATAAATATTCTCAAAATTATTTTAAATATGAGGTAATTAAACAGTAAAAATATAAAAAACACTATCAAAAAACTTAACATTTTTAAACTTTTACATAAATTATCATCAGAAAATTACCAAAGATACAATAATTTTGTATGGGGTCTATGAGAACAAAACCTTTTTATTTGTAAGCTCAATAAATAATTACAGATGTGACTTTTTGTAATATCAGATTTATTTGTACTATATTTAAGATTTCGTATATTTTAGTAAGCATGCACTTTTATACATTTAATAATTGTTTTTTAGAAATACGTACACTTTCATACATTTAATAATTGTTTTTTTTTAGGAAACATACACTTTTATACATTTAATAATTGTTTTTAGGAAGCATACACTTTTATACGTTTAATAATTGTTTTTAGGAAGCATACACTTTATACATTTAATAATTGTTTTTAGCAAGCATACACCTTTATATGTTTAATAATTGTTTTTAGCAAGTACTTTTTTATACATTTAATAATTGTTTTTAGCAAGCAACACCTTATACATTTAATAATTGTTTTTAGCAAGCATTTGATACATTTAATAATTGTTTTTTACCCTGCATAGAGGAAATAGTCCTGCATAGGCCTACAGGCTCACACCGGAAAGGAAGTATATTTCGCACATCCTGAGTGCATCCTAGTTTCGGGTTTTCGGCTTATAAGTGAAGTCTTTTCACGAATCTACATGTCTTTAAATGTGTTATATATTGTTTGTATCTAATTATATGTGTGGTGTTTGTGAGTGTGTAAATAATGTTGTGTGTTCTCCATTCCGGGCCTCAAATATCTCAACCCAACCACACCCAGTTACAATCCAGTTGCCCAACCTGCACACTACAAATTCTTTTTTGACATATTATAAAATATAATACAGTAAGTAATAGTTTTTATAGCCTATATTAATTATGGTGTTTATTTAATTGAAAAACGAATTATTTATTTGTAAATAAAAAATGGAACTAAATAAAAACTTCAATGGATTCATAATTTTTTAATTTGAACATTTTATAAATAAATACTGAATAATAAAAATATCGATGAAAAATCATTTTCAAGTACATCAGAAGTGTCACTTATTCGTTTCACTGTATAAGTTCTTTTTAAAAATAATTATTTGACTATTTAAATAACTAATAATTGAATATTTTTAATAATTATTTGACAATAAAAAGACGAATAAATTTAAGATAAGAAAATAAAATATAAAATCTTCATTTTTCAAAAAAAGTTAAACTAGATAAGGGTTTAAAAAGTTACAAAAAAAATGCCCTATTAATTTTTTTCGAAAGATTGTAATGTATGAAAATATTTCATAGTCGAATGTAAATGTTAAGAATAACAACAGAATCAAACAAATTAATGGCGTAAAGCATGAATTTAATCTATCTTAAAGCAATAATCTCCTAGCTGAAATATATTTATAACATACGAAAATATTAAATCAAACAAAAATATTTTATTATCACCTTTCATGCATCAATAAACAAGAAAATGCAGTTGTTGCTCTGTTTATTATTCTAATATTTTTAATGCATTGTTTTATGGCTTTTTCCCCTATGCGACAGACGGTATTAATGAGTGAAAATGGCGGAGATAATATTTACGAGAATTATGAGAATGATATTAAATTAGAGATAAGCTCTAAGAGGAAATAAAACAAAATTTATGGTTATAGAAATGAAAATTATAAATAGGAAATTTTATTCAAGTTTCGAAAAATCTTTAATTATCTGTTCCGTTTTTTTTTTGTATGTTTTCCTTTTAATAATTAAAAATTATGTTTTAAATTAAGTAGATTTATTTAAAAATTACTTCTTATAAAAACTAGAACAGCAAAAATGTACAAGTTTATCTAAATAACCTCAATTTAATTCTATCTATCACCTTCGTCTTAAACAAATGAACATGATAGTTTATCTTGCTCATTTTGAAGGATCACTTTTTACAATTAAACGTTAGCAATACTTTAACATCTTTTCTCTCTATTTTCTAAATCAAATATTGTTCGTGCATGAAATATTAGTCTTATCTTCTTCAAAAATTTTTTTTTTCCAAGTACAGAAAAGATTTGTTAAATGTTATAAATTTAAAAAGTAATTCAGGGCAAAAGGAAAAAGTAATACTATAAATTAACATCAAATAGCATTGATATTACTTATTAGTATTTTATTTAGTAGCATTAAATTTACACAAAAGACAAAGTTTTAGCTGAAGGTTTGGTTTGTCGCTCTACGGTCATCCTGGCACACGAGGGCTAAACAGATTGAGACCTACAGTTTAAAGTGGATTCCGAACTACTACAAACATCCATGGCACCGCCGGAACTCGAACACGAAACCTGTGGTACTGAGTGCTAACCACTCGGTCATCAGGCCCCTTTTTGTTAAAGAGTGGATATTGTTTCTCTCTTTGTGTTAACAAGTTTTCATATTTAGATGTATGTATATCTGCAGTAGGGGGAATTGATACGCAGTGAAAACAGCCACAGCCAGGATTCGAACCTGAAACCTGTGGAACCAAAAGTCAGAGCGTTAGCTGACAATTAATGTTAACATATAAATGCAAAGTTGTAACCATGCTTCCTGCTGAGCACTGGCAGGGAGCGCCCATCTGTGGCGTTCAAAAGAAACGGTCACTTGGCCTACAAACTCTTACCCGGAGATTGGTTTATTTTGTCGCTCTACGGTCATTTTGTGCACGCTTTAGGCTAATTGGTCCGGGACCTACAGTTTAACGTGCATTCCGAACCATTAACAAACATCCATGCACCACCGGTTTTATTTGGTTTATCGCTCTACGGTCATTTTGTGCACACTTTCGTCTAATTAGATTGGGACTTTTTCTACGATAAAATAAAAAAAAATCTACTGTAATTGTGCCGTCAAAAGTCAATGTACAAAGGTCAAGAAAAAGCTAGTTCAGCGGTATCTAAAATTCATACAAGTAAACAACGACTACGTACAAAAATAAGCAATATCGTATAGGGAATCATTAACAAAATTTTGTTTCTATTTGTTGTTGTATTTGTTGTCGTAGTATCACTAAAGAGTACATGGGAATCAAATATCGTGGTACTCTCGAATAATATCGGCTATGTTGATTGCCAGATCGGCATATAAATCCTCTTCCGAGGATGTCCAGATAATGCATGGCGATTGCGACAGCTAGGCAATCAAAGACATGGCGTGGAGTAAGTGCCCTGTGCCCAGTGCCTGTACATCAGGGCAGTTGACACATTTTTGGTATTTTTTAACGCCATCAGCAGAAATTTTCATATTTTTGTGGTGCTTCATCTTTAATCTTATAAGAGTAATAGCTGTTTTTCTGTCGACCTATAATTTGGAATTTTTCTGCTCTTTTATTTATTACAAACTGAAGTTTTTGTTTGGAAGGATTTTTTTTTTTTTAAATTCAAATTTGAATTTTACAAGCAGAAGTCTATTTTCCCTCATAGAGATACATGTATTCACAATATTTCCACTCCATATAATGATTTCTAAACTAAATAAAAATGTGCACATATTTAAAAAGCGATCTCTGTGCTGATAGCATAATCTTTCCAGAATAATCCGCTTGCAGCAAAATTCGAAAGAATTTTTACGAATCATTTAGTTCCGTATCATGCTAACACCTTGAAAGCTGGAATAACTATTTATGCAGAACAAAAATTCAATTGAATAATAGCCAGCTTATCAATGCATGTTCTATTTAAACATAAAACTAGTTGAACATTTATTTCTAATTATACTAAAACCTAAATATATGAACGGGCATTCAAGAGAATAATTTAGGGCACGTGAAAAGTTTTCGTATATGACACTTAGGAGAAAAAAAAAAAATTAAAGTATTAATTTGTTACGATAATACGATTCACAGAAGTTTTTAAATGCAAAACAAGAAATATAAAAAAAAAAAAAAATTTAAAAGTCAATTCCTACTTTTTCTTCACTATAATGCAGAAAGTCTTCATAAATAACTTTCATTCATTTTTAAGTTTATCTTACCCCATCTATTGGTAGATATATACAACTTAAATCTAAAAAAAAAAAAATTAAATTAATTAAATTTAATTACTGAATGAATATTTGAAAAATTGTATTAACATCGAGTGTCATCCATTACAAGTTTAAAAAAATTAGATTTGAACTAGAGTAGATGAAAAAAGTATTTTATGAACGATTGAAAATTTGAACAAGAGATATATAGGGAGAATGTGAGCTAATAGAAGGAAATGAAAAAGGGACAAATCAATGCAAAATATGAAGGATTCCATCTTTTTAATTTGAAATTTAAAAAAAAAGTTTACAAATATAAGCTAAAATTCAATACACACACACAAAATTTTTTTTTAATTCACTCAGTATAGAATAAGACACAAATAAAACTAGCATAAATATAAATATATGAATATAAATATATATATATATATAAAATTAGGACCTGATTACGAGTGGCTAGCGCTCTGGCGCTCGGTGCCACAGGTTTCGTATTCGAGTCCCGGCGGTGACATGGATGTTTGTAGTGGTTCAGAATCCACTTTAAACCGTATGTACCGTTCTAATATGACTGTTGGGCTTAGGGCTGACAACCCTATCCCATAAAAGGAAACATCTCTTGTAAACATCTTCACAACAGTAAATCATATTCCTTCTCTTCCCGTCATTTGCAAGAATATATTAACTTTATTCCATCCCTCAGTTCTACATATTGCTTTATACACTATGTGGAAGAAAGTGACGGACACGACACTATAACGACATAAACCCATATTTATTAAAATCAATAGGAGGTAGGGCCTCCTTTGGCTGCGATCACAGCTGCAACCCTTCTGGGCATGCTTTCCACTAAATTAGTCATAGTGGCAAGAGGAATTTCCTTCCAAATGTTTAACAGGAAGTTCCATAGTTCAGGCTTTTGCTTTTGGGGAGTGGGGTGCAAGCCCTCAACCGACGGTCCAATTCGTCCCAGAGATGTTCAATTGGGTTAAGATCAGGGCTCTGCGCCGGCCACTCCATGCGTTTAACGTTGTTGTTCACATACCAATCAAGAGTCCTCCTTGCAACATGGCATGTTGCGTTGTCGTCTTGATACCAGCAATCATCCATACCGTACGTTGCCCACAAGGTAGGAAGGACATGATTGTCGAGAATATCACAGTATCTATCGGCATTCATCGCACCATCAACCTTCACCAGTAGGCCAGCCCCATACCAGGAGAAACAGGCCCATACCATCAATCCTCCTCCACCAAACTTTTACAGTTGGGACGGCACATTCGGGCAAAAGGCGTTCTCCTGGTAAACGCCATACCCAAACACGTCCATCGGAACGGAAAAGGGTAAATCGTGACTCGTCACTCAAAGGACGCGTTTCCAGTCATCCAGAGTCCAAGTACGGTGGTCTTTGGCCCATCGAAGGCGCGCTTTCTTATTGGTTTTCGTAATCAAAGGCTTATGGACCGCCGAACGTCCAGTGTAACCTGACTTATGGGCCTCGATACGAAGAGTCTTGGTCGAAACGGCCACACCTGTGGCTTTTCTAATCTCATTAGCGATGTTATCCATGGATGTTTGACGGTTACTTCGAATCTCCCTGCCGAGAACCCGACGGCACCTGCTGGTGAGAAATGTAGGTCGTCCACTTCGGGGTTTGTTCTGACAGTGTCCCTCAGTCTTGTAGTGACACACATCACGCGCTACAGTTGATTTTGAGCAGTTACGGAGACGGGATATCTCCCTAATTGACACCTTGGCAAGATGCAATCCAACCAACACACCTTTCTCAAACTCCGACAACTCTTCCCATTGCGGCATCTTGACAAAAACAACTCTAGTCGACTCCACAGAGTATTTATAGGATATGGCTAACACGTGATACCTATTATTGCGCATGTGTCAGCTTTATTGTCGACTTTTCTACTTTTCGAGGAGTGTCCCGTCACTTTCTTCCAGATAGTGTATAACTGACCGAGGCTAAAATAATCCGATCCCAAATCAAACCAAGCAATTTGAAATGATTAGTCTAGCAGCTTTGTTTATAGGCACAACAAAAGCAAGTCATGTAGAGAATTGTAGTCTTATTATATCGAGCGGCGCATAGGATGTTATGAAGAGTATCATGGAAATGAAGACACCTTTTCTTTTAGCACATTTTTTTTAAAACAATTGTTTCTACAGCATTCTTCCTCAATAAATTATAGGAAATCTTATCTATGGTAAATTGAAGGAATTGGCAATTTACTTCGGGTTTCAACATTCATTTTTCGGAACTACAAGAATCCAGGATTAAATTAAAACATTTTTATTGGTTAAATGGTTCAAATTTTTTCTTAATTATTAAAAAAAAATTCTGTGGTGATAATTCAGAGTTTAGTATGTTTTATTTATTTTCCGGCAAAATTATTATTTATTTATTTGTCTATGAATAGTACAGTAGCGTAAAAAGTAAAAGTTCTCCATGAAAAATTCGCCAACACGAAAAGTTATCAAATTGGTAATTTCTAATTAGGTATTTTCTTAACGAATACTGATAAAATTTCGAAAATTATTATTCATTTGATCGTTGCATTTAAAGTATACCAGCTAATTGCGATGAAATTTGGATGTAATTGGGGCAAGGTATAATCGAACACGGACACACATATATATATATATATATATATGATGTACATCAACAAACATCATTGTGACAGCATATGTAACCTCTTAAATTGAGAATCGACAGTTGAACTGTGTTGAAAAGACTGGACTGTGTTGAAAGAGGCAATGCCCTATCTTCGCCTCCTATCGGCGAATTGTTAGAAATGTACATAAACATATCCCACAGATACATTAATAAATAAAATAAAATCCCATGGACCCATCAACAGCTTGTAGGTTCGAACCCTTCGTCACCAAAGGGAGAAGGGTTCAATTCACTTCAATGTTTTTGCCATTGAAAATCACATAGACGCTAGCGCTCCTGGTAGCCAACCGTGGAAGTTAGAGCTTCTTGATTTTAGGTTAACTTACTTTGGAGCATTATTGTTGTTTGGCAACTTTTATGTAAAGAAAGTAGAAGAAACTTGGAAAACTCCCACCAAAACAGTTAGACTATCGATTCAAGTGGTAAACACATGCTGCCAGAATTTCTACCAAGTCTTGTCGTTTCTGACAAAAGTAGCGAGTGCAACGGACGTCGCCAGTGTTTTCAAACATTTGATCTATACCAGGGATCTCCAAACTTTCCAGCCTTAGGGGCATACTGCTTACCCAGTAAGTACCAAGGGCCAAAACTGTTTTAATTTTTCTGCCATTATCTATAATTTCTAGTGTTTTAATGTGTTTTTAAATCCAACTTATTACAGCAACAATAAGCTATTCGAGGTCGCGGGCCAGATTGATGACACTGGCGGGCCGTAGTTTGGAGACCCCTGATCTATACTATTCACAAGCTGCATACGTTACAATTGGTCACGAACTTGACTTTAGTTTTGCCCTCTACACCTACAATATCATCTTCTTAAAAGGAAATTTTTACGATCACCAGGAAACTCATTCTATTATTTTGCTCTCATCTCAGTAGAGATTCCTCAAAAGGCTTCAAAATTGTTTCATTAAAGAAGCCATATAAAACAGAAACGCATCACGAAGGGGAAGTTATATGGTATCTAGGCGAATTTCATCAATAACTGAGCTGGTCAATGACGTTCGATATTTCTGATGTTATTCAGGTATAATACATTAAATTGCCATTGCTCTAAAAAATTGTTTCAAACTTTTTCTTTTATAATAGATGGCTTTATATTAATCAGTAAGCTTTATAATGATCATGCAGCTTATCATCTTATTTAATATGCATTGAATAATAATTATTCTATGTATTATCCGATAAATTGAAGAATGTTTACCTTTTATATGGGATTTTTACTGTTTTTGTATGTATTTTATACACTTCCCACCTTTTTTGGTATACAATATATGTGCACAAAATATTCAATGACTAATAAAAAAAAAAAGGAATCTTTGGGAAAAAAAACTACTCTTTTTCAAAGCTGACAAAGATTTATTTTATAACTTTTCTGTTTAGTTTAATAGTACTCTTTACTCTGAAGACTGATTAGTGGTTCTAGCTCACTTAAACAAATCTTGTTTGTACGTACATATGAAACTTTTTTGTTTACTGAACAAAAGGTACTGCCCGTTGAAATAAAAACAACTGTTTTTTTTAATCACAGAATAATAAACGCGCATAAAGAAAGGCCGATTTCGCTGACATCTGTTTTTTACATAAATAAAAAGCAACAACTTGTTGGATTGAATAATTTGTAAGAAACACTTGCGCAAACAATGCTTCTCGTATAACAAGTTGTTCGCGTTACTTATTTTAATGAGATTGAATTCGAAAGAAGAGTACGTGAAGAAGAATACTATTAAAAATTAAGTGTCAAACAAAAAAAATAGTTGTTTATTAACTTGAAAAATAAGTTTATATAAATAAAAAATAAGTTTATTTTTGAAAACGATTTATTTAACAGTTGAGCATTTTTGTACTCCTCACTGACGTTACAAAGAAGTTAAGCTGAAAATTTCTGAGCATTAATTAATTTTTTTTTTGCATCATTATACATTTGAATCCTCTATTACAATGGCCCTCAAACTTTTCGAAGTCCAGAAGAATTTAAAAAATACAAATAAAATGTAAATAAATGGTACTTGC
The DNA here is from genome assembly GCA_021605095.1 of Caerostris extrusa. Lineage (NCBI taxonomy): Eukaryota > Metazoa > Arthropoda > Arachnida > Araneae > Araneidae > Caerostris > Caerostris extrusa. The sequence goes on along the minus strand of BPLR01014805.1, from coordinate 105,299 downwards.
GTATTAACGGTACCTTGGCGACAGACTTGGCGATTTTTAAGTGTCGCCAATCTAACAGCTACTAAGGTTACCAAACCAATTGAATAGATTGGTGCCACTTAAAAACCGCCAAATCTGTAGCTGCGGTTGGCGAGTGTGCTCTTTATTGGCGCAACTGTCGCCAAGGTACCGTTAATACGTAAGTACCAAATAAATTTCCGACAAAAGAGCATCAGCTAATAACGCCTCACAGTTTTTATCTGGATTATCAACTTCACAGACTATTACTTACAGATGGCAGTCTCAGAGGATGTAATGGAAATTTTTTTAACATTGAAAATCCCATAGACCTAGCTCTCCTAGTAACTAACCGTGGAAGTTACAGATTCTAGTTTCTAGGTTAACCTCCTTTGGAGCATTATTGTTGTTTGGCGACTTTTTATATTAAGAAAGATGAAAAAAAAAAGCACACCAGAAATGTTTGTTTGTCATGAAAGCCATCTTAGAAGGGGAAAACTGACAAGAAAAAAGTAGGCCCTAGAACATCCCAATGCTCTATTACTTCATTATTTATTATTATTCATCAATTGTATGGTCTTTTATTTAAAATTTCAAAAATATTAGTAGTAATTTTAGTTTTATTGATTTATATGAGAGTGCTCTATTACAATATTGTTTATTTAATTTATAACAATATGCTTAATTCTCATTCGAATTACAAACCTACAATAAATATTTAATGTATAGAAATGATAAGGTTTACAAAAGGAAAATAATCAGTTTTGTTTTTGAAAAATTCTTTCAAGTGTTATTTTTGACTCAAAGTAAAATAACAGTTTATTAACACGTTTTCTGTAGAAGTTTTCGAATTTAAAAATTTCACATTCAGAACAAAGATTTTCATTCAAGGGATAATTCTACTTAAAAATGCTTTTTAGTATATAATGTCCTATAAATGATTCGCATTAAAAATAATGTATTTTGATTTTATTTAAGAAAATGAAATTATTTTTTATAAAACTTTCTTTTTTTACTTTAAAACGCTTCGAATTATAAAAATCTGTACTACTACAAAAAATGTTTAACGTTGTTAAGATAATTTATAGTAAAAAAATTTTCAAATTCTCGAAATATTTGACGACTTCAAAAAATTTTCCCCAGTTTCTCTGTAATTTTTAGTTTAATTTCTTTTTCCTATGCCTTTTATTTGACCTTGATTTCAATAAAGTCATTTTTCCCAGTAAGACTATCTTCGCTTTCATTATTACCTAACTCTAGTTTTTCGCAATGCCCTAAAGCTGTTATGCTTCTCATTTAAGGGAAACATTTTAATCCATCCAAATCTTGTCTCGATATTATTCTGAATTTTACAAATGATTTCCTAACAGGACAAAAACCTTCAAACATAGCTTCAAAATTTCCTCAATGAATGCCCTTAGGGTTAACGAAATAGAAAGAACAACTGAAAGTAAAAAGTTCTTAAAAAAAAAAAAAAAAAAAGAGGATGGCACGAGACATGATGAGATGATAGATCCAAATATGTTAGGCCTCTTGCCTCAAATTGTAGTCCACTTAACTTCCGAATCTGAAATTATGAAATCAAGGAAATGCGCGGAAAAAGATCCTTTGCAGAAATAGATTTAGAAGGAAGTAAGATCTCCGAGTGACTGGAATATTAAGAACCTGCTCAAGAGATAAGAATCTTTCACGTTTTTAGCATCAAGGTTTAATGAGTACGATTTCCTAACTGTGATCTAGTTGAGAATCTTCAACTCTCTTGCCTTAGTAACATTTGCTATGGTCTTAAAATTACATGGTCAAAAGTCTTCCACAAATAATCAAAACGCATTCAAAGTAACTCGTGTCATAATAAATAGTCAGTCATAGGAAAATTAAGATGTTTATTTAAATCCCTAACTGTGATCTAGTAGAGAATCTTTACTCCCTTAACTCAGTGACCATGGTAACATTTTCTATGGTCTTAAAATTACATGGTAAAAAGTCTTCCACAAATAATCAAAACGCATTCAAAGTAACTCGTATCATAATAAGTAGTCAGTCATAGGAAAATTAAGATGTTTATTTAAATCCCTAACTGTGATCTAGTAGAGAATCTTTACTCCCTTAACTCAGTGACCATGGTAACATTTTCTATGGTCTTAAAATTACATGGTCAAAAAGTCTTCCACAAATAATCAAAACGCATTCAAAGTAACTCGTGTCATAATAAGTAGTCAGTCATAGGAAAATTAAGATGTTTATTTAAATCCCTAACTGTGATCTAGTAGAGAATCTTTACTCCCTTAACTCAGTGACCATGGTAACATTTTCTATGGTCTTAAAATTACATGGTAAAAGTCTTCCACAAATAATCAAAACGCATTCAAAGTAACTCGTATCATAATAAATAGTCAGTCATAGGAAAATTAAGGTGTTTATTTAAATCCCTAACTGTGATCTAGTAGAGAATCTTTACTCCCTTAACTCAGTGACCATGGTAACATTTGCTATGGTCTTAAAATTACATGGTAAAAAGTCTTCCACAAATAATCAAAACGCATTCAAAGTAACTCGTATCATAATAAGTAGTCAGTCACAGAAAAATTAAGGCGTTTATTTAAATCCCTAACTGTGATCTAGTAGAGAATCTTTACTCCCTTAACTCAGTGACCATGGTAACATTTGCTATGGTCTTAAAATTAGATGGTAAAAGTCTTCCACAAATAATCAAAACGCATTCAAAGTAACTCGTATCATAATAAGTAGTCAGTCATAGGAAAATTAAGATGTTTATTTAAATCCCTAACTGTGATCTAGTAGAGAATCTTTACTCCCTTAACTCAGTGACCATGGTAACATTTGCTATGGTCTTAAAATTACATGGTAAAAAGTCTTCCACAAATAATCAAAACGCATTCAAAGTAACTCGTATCATAATAAATAGTCAGTCATAGGAAAATTAAGGTGTTTATTTAAATCCCTAACTGTGATCTAGTAGAGAATCTTTACTCCCTTAACTCAGTGACCATGGTAACATTTGCTATGGTCTTAAAATTACATGGTAAAAGTCTTCCACAAATAATCAAAACGCATTCAAAGTAACTCGTATCATAATAAGTAGTCAGTCATAGAAAAATTAAGGCGTTTATTTAAATCCCTAACTGTGATCTAGTAGATAATCTTTACTCCCTTAACTCAGTGACCATGGTAACATTTGCTATGGTCTTAAAATTACATGGTAAAAAGTCTTCCACAAATAATCAAAACGCATTCAAAGTAACTCGTATCATAATAAGTAGTCAGTCATAGGAAAATTAAGGTGTTTATTTAAATCCCTAACTGTGATCTAGTAGAGAATCTTTACTCCCTTAACTCAGTGACCATGGTAACATTTGCTATGGTCTTAAAATTACATGGTAAAAAGTCTTCGACAAATAATCAAAACGCATTCAAAGTAACTCGTATCATAATAAGTAGTCAGTCATAGGAAAATTAAGATGTTTATTTAAATCCCTAACTGTGTTCTAGTAGAGAATCTTTACTCCTTAACTCAGTGACCATGGTAACATTTGCTATGGTCTTAAAATTACATGGTAAAAAGTCTTTAATCAAAACGCATTCAAAGTAACTCGTATCATAATAAGTAGTCAGTCATAGGAAAATTAAGATGTTTATTTAAATCCCTAACTATGTTCTAGTAGAGAATCTTTACTACCTTAACTCAGTGACCATGGTAACATTTGCTATGGTCTTAAAATTACATGGTAAAAAGTCTTCGACAAATAATCAAAACGCATTCAAAGTAACTCGTATCATAATAAGTATTCAGTCATAGGAAAATTAAGATGTTTATTTAAATCCCTAACTGTGTTCTAGTAGAGAATCTTTACTCCCTTAACTCAGTGACCATGGTAACATTTGCTATGGTCTTAAAATTACATGGTAAAAAGTCTTCGACAAATAATCAAAACGCATTCAAAGTAACTCGTATCATAATAAGTAGTCAGTCATAGGAAAATTAAGATGTTTATTTAAATCCCTAACTGTGTTCTAGTAGAGAATCTTTACTCCCTTAACTCAGTGACCATGGTAACATTTGCTATAGTCTTAAAATGGTCACAGGAAAATCAAAATGTCTAATTTAAATCCAGTTAGCGAGATAAAACCCAGCTAATGTTATGAAGCGGAAAATCATATGTTAAGATATATTTTTTCATATATCTTCTAGCAGCAAAAAAGTTATTTACAAATAGATTTTAAAAATTTTAATAAAAAATAAATTTAATTGATACAATACAAAATATTTGTATATTATTAATTAAGTAATATATGTACAAATAATGTAAAAGAGCCCTCTTGTATAAGTTAATAAAACTAAAATAATAGAGCAGTGATTCTCAAATACTGCTCTAGCCCGCACTGGGGTTCTTAGCAAGATTTTAACACACTATTTAATTAAAGTATACGAAATGAATATACTATATACTTTATTATATAATAGACAAAAATAGAAGCAACAAAAATCATGGACATCGACAATAAATATAACGATGATTTCACCACTAGCTCACTAATAACAAAAAAAAAATATTTACAAACAGATTTAAAAAAAATTTTAATAAAAATAAATTTAATTAATGCAGTAAAGAACACAAAATGAAAATAATACTATATAACTAACTCGATAATCAAATAAAAAAAAATAAAAGCAAAAAAAAAAATTGATGAACATCGAGAACAAATATAAAGATGAATATGAAAGAGCTCACCACTACTCACTACCAGCAAAAAAAAATTATTTACAAACAGATTTAAAAAATTTTAATAAAAGTAAATTTACGAAATGAAGATAAAGTACACGAAATGAAGATACTATGACGCGATAATCAAATAAAAAAAAACCTGATGAACAAAAATTGATGAACATCGACAACAAATATAAAGATGGATATATATAGAATATAAAGAATCCAGTGTGTAGAATTAAATCATAATTAATTCTGGATTCCTTCTTACTGAATTCCTTCATACACAAAATTAAATTTAAAAAATTTCTTTCTGAAATATTTATCTAATGAACAAATATACAGAAATGATAAAGTATCATTTAAACAGCAACATAGATGTTAAAACATCTCGTCATATTAGATACTCGAATATATTTCTAGAATAGCAGTTTGTTCAAATAAGAATTAATGTGTGGAATTAATACTATACATTAATTAAATAATTCCATACACTGGATTCTTTCATACATAAAATTAAATTCAAAAACATTTCCTTCAAAATTATTTATCTAATGAACAAATATTCAGAAATTGTAAAATACTATTTAAACAGGAACACCAATGTTAAAATGTCTTGCCATTTTAGATAATCGAATGCATTTCTAGAATAACGGTTTGTTCAAATAAAAAAAAAATAACATATAACTGATAACAGCTTAAAGATAATATCCGAAACTGTAACTTAATGCATCATTGTCTATTTGTTCATGCAACATCTGGCACATAATAATAAGTTTAGAGTTTCTTTAACTAAACAAAATGGTCTAGTATTACCAAAAGTGAGAGAATGTTACTTGAAAATGTTTTCATAAATATTCAATGAAAAAAAATAAACAGTTCTTTATAATGTAAAGAATGGGTGCGTTTCTTCACTACCTAAAAATTATATCTTAGATAATTTTTATTTCTCTTTTCTCTAAGCTCATTCAAACTTTATTTAGTGCGTAACCAACAATTATTTAAAAAAAAAAAGTTAATTCATACTTTACTTGATTAAATCAAAAATACATTTTTTTATCTAAATCGCAATGAACCGAAATTTATGAAATCATTGTGTTTATTTCGGTGCTATGGATTTAAGTCCATTTTCAATACTTAATTTATTTATTGCACTTATAAAAGGAGATAAGTGTGAATTCTTTTTATTATGTATAAATAATTGTTTTTTCCATAATAGTAAAATTAAAATACTCAAATATTTAACATCTGTTAATATTACTTAATATAAATTGTTTATTAAATTAATGCATATTGTTACTTTTTTTTTATGAGTTAGAAATAGAAAAAAAGCATCTGCGATATAATTTTACATGGATAATCATTTTCTTTTCCAAATATGAATATTATTGGATACTAATTATTTATTTTTATTTATTGATACTATTAGAAATTAATTGAATATTTGTTATTAGACATTAATTTAATAATTATATCATTAGATATTATTATTTATTTTGTAAATGTGTTGCCGTTATGAAAATTATTTTTGTAATATAGTAATTTGTGGATGAATTTTGAATGGAAATAACCGATGTATAATTTCGAAATTTTCAATTATATTATTTCCTAACAAGACTTATTAAAATAAAAAACAGATATGACATTATATTTATTGAAATACCGGTGCATATATGCTAATCAAATTTCATATTAATTTTATATTGTAACCATGCTTCTCCCTACACACTGACAAGAGTGCAATCTGCGGCATCTGCGGTCAGTTGCCCTCGAGACTCTCACCAGAGAGAAACGCCCTCTTTTCTCCGAATAGAAAAGTTCAATTGGCCTACATTCGCTCTCCCCGAAAGGAAATATATTTAGATCAACTCTGCTTGTTAGTTGGCCTACAGACTCTAACTCGGAGTGGAAGTATATTTCACTCACTCTGCGCGTAGGCAAGTTTTGGGTTTCCGGCTTAAAAGTGGAGCCTTTCTACGAATTTATAATTATCTCTTTTTAAATGTGTTTAAAATTATATATCTCTAATTGTATGCGTATGGGTTTGTGTGTGTGTAAATCAAGCTGCGACTTCTCCAACCTGCCCCTCAAGTGTCTCAACCCAACCACACCCAGTTACAATCTGATTGCCCAACTACACACTACAATATTGTACTTATTCATCCTTATGGCCAATTACATAGTCCAGTCACATTAATGCGACCACCTGTCAAAAGCCAGAATATACACTCTTGTATTCTGGCTTTTAAGTGGAATGTGGTATTTAAGTGGTATTAAGTGGAATTCTTTATATACACTCCACTGCAATGTGCTGCCACCTGCCTTTTGTGATGGGTTATTTCACGTTGACGTCGAAAGTAGGTGGTGGTCACATTAATGTGACTGGATTGTGTATGTATTAGTTATAAGGAAATATTCTTCTAAAGACTAAAATAAAAGTAAGTGGTAAAGTAATTTAAAAACTTGTCGTTAAATTTATTTTCACTGAGTAAACAATAGTTCAGAATGTCTGAAATATTTCTTAACACTTTGAAAACGGGGAGATGTGAATTCCAGTCTTTTATTTTTCAACTGTTGGCGACGGATGACGTAAATTCACGACATTTGCAGAGATGCTAATCATTAAAGAATATATTTAAAAATATGACAAATTAAAAAGTTATTACAAACTACACTTATTTATGAAAAACATGCAGGAATTCAGGTTATATACTTTATACTGTCATACCACCTTCAATGTATTAACATCTAACAACTCAATATGATTTTTTATATAAAACAATGCAAAAAATTGCAGCATAAATTCTATAGCCGTATTAGAGCACAATTTCTTAATAAGAAAATAATAAATTTGGAGAACACTCATATAATGAACTATTAATAGGAAATTTTCTCTGTGTATTATTATATGAAGAACATATGGAATGGAAAAAATTTTTCTTCTCAATTCTTGCTAAAAATCTATTCAAAAGTAGGTTTCTTGTTTCCAAATTTAGATAAATAGTATTTTATTACATATAAAATAAAATATTAGATAAATAATTTAACAATCTGACTGGCGCTCGGTACCACAGGTTCGAGTCCTGCGCTGCCATGGATGTTTGTAGTGGTTCGGAACCCACTTTAAACCGTAGATCCGGGTCTAATATGACTGTAGAGCGTTGGGCGTAGGGCTAACAACCCTGTCCCTTAAAAAGAAAACATCTCATGTTTCGAAATTTGCCAGTAGGCAGATGGTCTTGGCTCACCAAAAGGCTGTTGCGCCAATGATTTGATTTGATTTGTTTTGTAGATTATTTTTTGCTCACTTTCGGCTAATTAAACCGTGACCTACAATCTAACGTGGATTCTGAACCAACATCCATGCCACCGTCAAGATTCAAACCTGAAGTCTGTAGGAGTACCCGAGCCATACTACCAATGTCTCAGATACACCTCTGGTCATTCAGAATCAATGGCGCTCTGGTGCTTCTGACCAATGGCCAGAGCGCTAGCCAATTAACCATCAGTCCGCGTTGCGCCAAAGAAGAAGAAGAAGAAGATGACAATTTTGATTGACCTATTGAAGTGAGGGAACTTCAAATTGTGAGCCTAATTGATCAACAAGTGAGCCTAATTGATATTTTTTGCGTCTATATTGGGAATGGGTACGATAAATCTGTTCGCCGCAAAGCTTTTCTATTGAGTTGTAGAAATAAATAAGACGTGAATCACCCAAATTCTATTACGGTATGCACAAAAGCCACTCCTTTTGAAACAACAGACTTTGAATCAAGTGAATACCACATTGTCATCATTATTCTTAAATCATTTTTTGCAATATAACTTGTTTTTACGCATTTTTATTATATAACAATACCTCTATTAAATGTATTGTACAACAATATTGTATTTTTGAATCTAGAATCTAATTTGCCACTTTGCATGTTAACATGACATTTTTCTTGTATTATTTGTAAATTCGGTTTATATCACTCTAATGAGGAAAGTCTTTCCCCAATTTGTATTATTTGTAAAATGTTTTTATACGTCATTTATTTTCGCTATAACATATCATGAGTAAGCCGTATTTTAGGAGGATGGTTTGTTGTACTTATGCTAAAACGTTCTCAATTCATGTGTGAATACAAGTGTATGCCACTGAAGTAATGGTTCGTTTAGTAGACGTTGAATGAATAATATATGATCAGGTGGGGAAGATGAAACAATAGATTAATGCAAGCGTCATTGCGGAATTACGATATTACACGATGTTTGCTGTGTTACAAAAAAAAACATTTTTTTTTTTTTTTTTTTTTTTGCAAAATAACTGGATGTTTTATTAAAAAAAATTATTTATAAAAATTAAACGAATAGTTAAATGAAGTATAGTTTAGATCGTTCGTTTTAATTTGAAATATTTTAACTAATTTTTAGTTTACAAAAGTTTTTTTAACATTTTACAAAAGGCAAATTTACAAAAGCTTATTTAACATTTTGCAAAGGCAAATTTAGAAAATCTTATTTAACATTTTACAAAGGTGTATTTTGAATAACGTTGTTTTATTTTCCCAAGATATTTATGAATATTAAGACTTAACTTCTAAGAAAATTTAAAAACCCTTGTTTAATAAAAGATTAATTCTTCATTTGGTCTCACAGAGATGCAATTACTGAAGGGTTCAGGTTCGAATCCTGGCGGTGGCATGGATGTTTGTTGGTGGTTCGGAATACATTTTAAACTGTAGGTCCCGGTCTGTTTAGCCAAAAGTGTGCATAAGATGACCGTAGAGCGACAAACCAAACCAAAGCACAGAGATGCAAATAAATTCAAACACAATGATGAATTAAATTCTGATTTATTAATGTTTTAGTTTTTCAGAAACGAAGCAATAAAACTGTTTTCACATTATACTGCAGTGTTTGCTAAAAAAAAGGCTCAAACTGCATTTTTATAATTAGCAGGATCATAAGTTGTTATAAATTTTAAAAAATTAAAAAAAAAAAACCAGCGTCATGACAAACTATTTGTATTGGGTAATCAGTTTTATACATTTTAATACATGTTTTAGATTTAAAATTGTATTTTTTTTAATTAGAATTTTAAAAATTCTTCATACATACAAAAAATAGGTTAATGATCTTTATTATTGACCTACATCCCAAAATGGGCGATATCGCCCCCTATGAGGCAGTGAAGAGATCAAGGTTTAGTTTGTTGCTCTACGGTCACTTTTTGCACACTTTAGGCTATTTAGACCGGGACCTACAGTTTGACGTGGATTCCGAACCCCTAACAAACATCCATGCCACCGCCAGGATTCGAATCTGAAGCCTGTGGTACCAGGAAAGATCAAGAAGATTATAGTAGTGTTGGGATGATGTAGCACTAGTGTTAATGATGACAATTAGCGTTAGGGTTAGTGATAGTAGCGTTAACAAAAACAAGTAATATAAAAAAAAATCTATTGGTTGATATTTTATAAAAAATTCCTACTTTTTTTTCATTAAATTTAATGAATGAATTAATATTTGAAAAAAGAGCATGTCATCCGCTGCAAAAGTGTCAAAAGATTGCAGAAAGTCCTTTATAAATAATTAAAATTACTTTTGGGATTCAAGTTTATTTGGCGCTATCTATTGGTTGATATATGCAACTTAAATCTAAAAAAAAAAACCAGAGGACCAAGTATAATTAATTAATTAAATTTAATGAATGATTTAATATTTGAAAAAAAAACTATTAACATCAAGTGTCATCCGCTGCAAAAGTGTCAAAAGAATGTATTATTTGAGTGGATGAATAAAAAGTATTTTATGAATGATTGAAAATTTGAACAAGATAGTATATAGGGAGAGTGTGAGCAAATAGAAGGAATTGAAAAAGGGGGAGGGGGAATAATGAAAGTATAAAGATAAAATAATAATTTAGAAAACTATTCGTACATGTTTAATCAGTCGTGCAACATTATTTTTAAGTTAAACACAAAATACAAGTTATAATCAGTCCGCTGGTAAGTCTTAATAAGCAAATACTGATTTGGTTTGGTTTGTCGCTCTACGGTCATTTTCTGCACACTTTGGGCTAATTTGACCGGGACCTACAGGACGAATTAACGTGTATTCCGAACCACTCACAAACATCCCTACTACAACCAGGATTCGAACCTGAAACCTGTGGTACCAAAGGCCAGAGAGCTAGTCAATTGGCCATCAGGCCGCATTTCTGTGAGTAAGACCTATAAGTAACATTATTACAAATTTGAATTATAACTTTTGTATTCTGTTAAGACATAATAATTCAGCAATAGCAACTTAATATTTTTATAAAAATTTTGTTTTTTACACAAGTAAAAAGCATTAAAATAAATTTAACTCCTGCATCATAAGTTTCTTCTAATTTTTCCTGCTGTTAGATCGCTAAAGGATAAAATAACTTTTTAGAACATATTTCACGATGCAAGTATTAATCTTATTTCTGCTCTTTTTTTTCTTTTGCTACAATGTCGATTGTAAAGGAAAAATTCAGTGCATTTTTTTTTTCTTGTTGTTGAAATTAAAAATAGGTACTTGAACAAACTTCCTTTGTCACCACACTAGCAGGAAGTTAAAGACTTTATGCTTTTCTAACATTAATAAAAATAATTTTTTTAAATGAAGGTTTTTTTAAGGAATTTGTAATTAATACCTTCATAAAAGCATATTTCCTATTTCTTTAACATAATTATCTAAAATACTTTCCTACTAATAATTTGCAATTTGTTTGTATATTCATAATTCAATAAAAAAATTTCAAAACCTTAACTCTTATGATTTTTAAACATAACGTGAGTTCTTATACGTTGTGTTTTCCCGTCTAGTATTTTAAATATATTTCAAGAAAAAAATGTAAAGATAATGATTTTAAGTTCATTAACCCTTCAATATAATAAAAAAAATTGTCTTTTTTAAATTTAATACGAAAACTCAAATCACATATGTGCCAATGATTATGGGTCATTTATTTATCATCGATATATGTATGTATTCATCCAGATTTTAAAATTGATCATGTCCAAGGTCCAGTTATAAAGTACCTAGCTAGAGTGTCACAGGTATAAGCTCTTTTTTGGAAAGCATTGCAGTCACTGCTTTTAGAAACCAAGAAATTCGATGTCGAATATAAAAGCACATACACGCTTCTCGCATTAAACTTTATGGTGGCAATTTTCAGAGGGGGAAGGGGCCGTTTCCAAACGATGTGAAAATTCGAAAAGCAAAATAGCCCTTGTGTTCAACTCGTAGCCATGTCGGAACTTTACGTCGGAATGGCGGTGTCCACTTTAACAAGCACTGTTTTCAGAAAAGAAAAGACTTGATGGCGATTATAACAGAGTGTGTTGTTGATTCTTATCCCACTTGATAGACATCTAGACGAAGTCAAACCCGTGTAGTCTCATGGAAGGAAGTGAAAGGGGGACAGCTTCTGTTGTGATGACAGCTTCTGTTAGGTAGAAATCTGACTTGGCATCGTGACACTGACTTTTTACGGGGTACTGTTGTCAGCCCTACGTCCAACATTCTACAGTCATATCAGACTGAGACTATTAACATAAACTAATGATTACCTGCATCAATATCGTCATCAGTACTTTCATATTATTATGTTTATATATTCTCAGCAGCTTTATTCAACCAAAACGCTCTGGCCTTTGGTACCACAGGCTTCAGGTTCGAATCCTGGCGGTGGCATGGATGTTTCTGAATAGTTCGGAATCCGCTTTAAACTGTGGGTACCGGTCTGTTCAGCCCAAAGTGTGCACAAAATGACCGTAGAGCGACAAACCAAACCAAACTAATCAACCAAAATTCGTTTTATTATCGCTTTCTGACTACCCCATGCATAGGAAAACTCAAGATCATCTTGTATAAGGAAAGATTTGTTATTATTACTTTTTTTTTGAGATACTAACTTTTTCGTTCAGTTTATAAGTTAATCAAGGAAGTTCTTTGTTGCTCGACTTTAGCTGAAAATTAGCTTCCTTAACTCAATTACACTCTCTTTAGAGATTGATTACATTGGCCTTTTTTCCCCCATAAAATGGGAAAATATTTTTCATTTCGAATCTTGATAAATAAATTTTGGGGAATTAAAAAAATTTTAAATTTAAATTAATTTCAACTAAGATACAGGCTACTGTTAACAAAACATTTTAGGCAAACAGTTATTTACATAGAAAACCGCAAATCTTAGTCACGTAATTTAAATTTCATTGGAATGGATTTCATCAGTTTGGTTTGGTTTTGGCCAGTGCAGCTATCATGTCATTTATCTTGCCTGATCTATTTTTAATATTTTTACAGAAAGTGTGAAAAAAATGTCTCATTTCATGTATTATAACTATAGATGACATTATAAAAATATAATACAAAAACTGAAATAAACTCATAAATTTCAAATTATCATGTCTATTTTTCTGGATGAACATATTTGGGAGTATACCTGTTTAATAACCCAAGAAATTTATGAAGATATTGCTCACCGCACGGTGAAGATTGTTCACTACAAATCTATAATTTGGATTCAAATTACAGTTTCAGACAGAAATTATAAAAGAAGGCTAAAGGCAAAATGTATTGAACAGCGCATTTCCCCAAATGATAAAAATCGAAAAAGAAAAATTTAGAAATCGATTTGTGATTTCCAAATTGGTTGATTTTGCAAGCATTTTTCAGAAAAATAATGAAATACGAAATTAACCCCACATATAAACAAAATGGTTATTTTGCTATGTAAATCATGATAACATTTAGATTTTCATGTACTACTGTACCCAAAAAGTAAGACCAATTTTCCATTTAAATTAAACGGGCATATGGTATCTCAATTTTTTTTCTTTTTTAGGTTGTTGGCACTGTCCTTGACATCTGTGTGAAAATTTACGTCAAAATATTCATTAGTGCTTCAGTTATGCTTGGTTTTGTGCGATCCGACGACTTTTGAAATGTCTCTTCAACGAGAAATGTCTCTCAAAACGATGTCCCCAGAGTGGTCTTTTGAATTTAGGGAATTACCAGAGGTAACACGACGCTAAATCAGATGAATATGGTGGTTGTGGAACAATATGGGTTTCCTTTTTGGCGAAAAAGTCACAAAGAATCAATGCAGTGTGAGGTGGCGCATTCAGTGTTTTCGGTATCAATCTAGATTTAAAGCGTTTGAGGCGCAAAACATCTTTTAAAATGGAATTTTGAAATTCCAACATCATCAGCAAAGTCTGTAATTATAAATCGACGGTTTGCAAGTCCAAGAAAATCATGTCTACTATTTAATTTTAATTTTTAATTTTTGGACGTGAGATTCGTCGGTTGAGGTTGATGGTCGACCAGAGCGCTCTTCGTCTGCAACGTGTTCTCTTCCTTCTTTGAACTGCTTATACCACTTGTAAACATTTCTTTCCGACATAGGAATGTTCACCATTCTGCAACATTCTATACGTTTCCTCAAACGAAATTTAACGCAAGTTCTTGCTGAATTAATTGACATTTCAAAATCGCCGGAATCAGTTTTAGCATTTCACAAAACCAAGCGTAACTCAAGCATTAATGAATATTTTGACATAAAATTTCACACAGATGTCAAGGACAGTGCAAACAACTTAAAAAAGAAAAAAATTAAATGCCACGTGCCCGGGAAATTTAAATTGAAAATTGGTCTTATTTTTTGGATTCATTAGTACAACTACTATACAGTTTCAGATTACTCGAAAAATTTTATTTACATAATCTCATTTCGATTTAAGTAAATTTTGATCCTATGTTTAGCCAAAGAAACAATATTTAAATAAAACATAGTTGGCATAGATGCTGCTATTTCGATCCATATGTTTAACTATAATATATGCAATTCATAAATTTGATTCATGCAAACCAATTTTATAATATTAATGAATATGTATGTTAAAAAACGATGCATCATGTTAAAAAATGATTTTTTTTTTTTACCTATCACTTATAATTGAATTTAATATCTCTTTTTTTTTAAATGCGTAAACAGGAAGTTATTTTAAAGAATGATATATTTCAAAACTCACAAAATCCAAGTTTGATATCTGGTAAAAAATGAATAAATTTCGCTATTAAAAAGAAATATATAGTGACTAGTTTTTAAATTTATTCCTTAATTTTTTGTTTTGTTTCTTTTTTCAAAAAAAAAAAACCCGAAAGCATTATTGCTACTGCACATTGGAACTAGGATTTAAAAGAACAATTTGGATTATTTGATAAAATAAAGGATTGAGTTATTCGTCATGTCATTCATCAAAATAGAAATCAAATTAAAGGAAAAAGGTTATATATCGAAAATACTGAAGAAAAAGATAATTTCCCACAATAAGGAAATATTTTGAATAAATTCGAATTCAAATTTCTCAATAATCTCATTGCCACCCTTCAACGCAATCGGTCATTTTAAACAAATAATGATGCAATGAACGAACAATTTAATTTTTATTTTTAGTTTATAATAAAAGTCAATTCATTTTCAATTTGACAATGATCTAAAGAAAAATGTTGAATTGATTTTTTAAATTGGCAGTTTTTAATTACAGGTCGTAATTTCCGAACTCAGGAAAAATTAGTATTTGATATGAATTATAAAATACGTGCAGTGAAAGCTTAAGACTAGAGCTCGGCTTGGGTTCGAGTCCCGGCGAAAGATGTTTGTAGTCCATCGGAATCCACTTTAAGCCTTAGGTCCCTGTCTAATATGATTGCAGAGAGTTGGGCATAGTGCTGACAACCTCACCCTGTAAAAGAAAAACATCACCTGTCTCGAAATCTGCCATTATGGGAGCTATCATGAAAACCGATGTATTGTGAATCTATTATGAAAAATAACTCCACTGATTCATTTTCCAAACAGAAACTGCAATGCACATCATCTGAGGGAATCGAACTCAAGTGGACTCATCTACTATATCACTAATTCTTATTCGATTTTGTCCAAAAATGATGCTTCATTCTTATGATTTTTTTCCCAATTTCTTCACGAAACCGCTAAGTATGTTTACTTTTTTGTTAATGGTAGAATCTCTTCGGTGATGCTGTTTCCAAGGTTTGATTTGTATTGATTTATCGCTCTAAGGTCATTTTTGTGTACACTATAGCTAATTAGACCAGGATTTACAGTTTAATGTGGATTCCGAATCACTGACAAACATTCATGCCACCGCCAGGATTCGAACCTGAAGCCTGTGGTACCAAAGGCCAGAGCGCTAGCTAATTGGCCATCAGGTCGCTATTTTATTTTTGTATATTTGTAAACTGTTATTTAATAAATATTTAATCTATTTTTAAATTTTCTTATTTCTTAACAGTATTTTTTTTTAATTTTAATTTATCACAATTTTAATTTCTTGCGATCGTAAGGTAGTAATTGTAATAAATATAAGGTAAATTATTTTATGTTTCACCTCAAAATATTATGGATTATCCATCATTCACGAATATCATTAATATTCGTAATTGTAAACTCTCATTAAATCAATTTTTTAAAACTGTATAAAGATTTTCTGATTTTCCCTTCGTAAAATTATAACGTAATCATTCTAACGAGAAATATACTTTCGCAGAGCATTACCAACATCATAAAAATCGTAACAAAATTAATCGCCACAATTGTAGAAACCTGAAAACTTGTTAAATATTAATTTATTGTTTGGTCGTCTATTTTAATTTATAATAGACGACCAAATAGATTTATAATAGAAATTTTAATTAATAATTTGGTAAATTGTGTATTCCTTTATTATTTGACTTAGTTTTTTTTTTATTTTATATTATTTTTACATCTTCTTATATTCCAGTTGTGTTTGTTTAGTGAAACTTAAAATGAATCAAAAAGTTGTATATAGATTATTATTGTGAAGATGTGAAATGATCCATTTAGGATGAGAATATGTAATGTGTTTTTATCAGATTATTTTTGAAAACTATTTTTAAATCTTCATTTATATTTTTCCTCAATGGGCTTCCATCCGTTCATCCTGAGAAACGCTGAATCTGCAATTCTAATGGCAAATAATATGAAGAGAAAATGTCCGCCACTTAAAACTCTAAACTATCCACCCCGGCAAAACTTGCCAATATGTAATGTATGCTGTAACTAACTACTAACATGCCAAAGGGTGACATTTCAGCATGGCATCATGGGATGGCAGAAAGCCTTCCTGTGATTCAATCATGGGCCTGAAATTTGTTTCTGACAACCAATTGTGTTTCTCTTTCAATCAATGCAGCGAGAGTTTTATAGAATAATTCTACAGAACGAATACAAAGCTAATATAAGCTTAACTGATATATTCGTTGTTTAATGTTAATTCTTCCTTTTAACCATTAAAAAATACAAATAAAAATTAATTATTATAAAATAAAAATAATTATAAAATAAAATAAAAAAATTATTTAAAATTATGCTGGAGCAAACCAGTCTGCTGGATACAATTGTTTTATGTTATTCATTAGTGGATCATGTCTATTAATCTATAATAAATGTGGAATGTAATATTTTCTATTGTTTTAATAATAGACCCGCCTTTGAATATTATATTTTTTAGACTCTTTTATTGAAGTTCAAAAACTATCTGTTTATGATACATTTTTTCTTATCGTTAACATTATCAATATACCTATTCCACAGTCAAAAAACCAAACAATATATGTTGAACAACCTGTCCATGGCAAATTTATACGACTGATCTATAGCATTAAATCTTGCGAAATGTATTCATTGCTCCTAAGATCAGAAAAATTATTAGAATAGAGAAATTTCACAGAAATAGACAATTACACATCATTATTTTATAAGTTATTAATATCATTACGTCGGCTATATTTATAGAACATAAAAATGTTTATTAATTTAATTCTATAAAAATGGATAATAATTTTCAAAAATAAAGAAGAAAAAAATCGAAACAGAGATCTAGTGATAAAAATCTGGCGTCAGACGAGTTTTAAATTATTCCCTTTTATCCCAAGAAAAGTTATTTTCTATTGATTATTCTGAATATTAAGAGTTATTTGTGATTCAGAACGCTTTAAAAAAGCCTATGACGTTTTTAAAACTAATTCAACGAGTTTGAATATCATTAATATACCATACATAAAATACTTTGGAAGCGAAGGAAATATAGTTTTGTTTATAGCATTAATTTGAGAACGAAATACAATATGATGTCTTGAATTTATATAGGGTAGACCTATTTTAAAAGAACCAGCCTAAACTATCATAGATCAACACAGAAAAGAACTATCCTAAAATTATAATGGTATAAAGGGGAACAATATTTCCCTGGTACTTGGTAAAGCTCACGTGGTTATGTCCACTTTTCTTTCGCTCACAAATCTGGACAAATTTTCAAAGCAGTTTTTTTTTTTTTTTTCAATTTAATGGACGACAATGCACATCTATAAAGTGTTCATCCTGTTAACCAACTTCGAAAAATTATAATACTCACCGGATGGATTGACGAGGCAGATCTCTATACCTAAACCCTTGGGAGAACAAGTCCCCAAAATATTGTACTCGTTACTAAAATTATGAAAACGGTATACAATGAACGGATGAAATCTTTTCTATCGTGATTTACAATTACGAACCAAAGGCCACATATGTGCATATTATTTTTTGGTTACATGTAAAATATTTTTACCAAACGTGACCTGATAATTAACGCGTTTTTGCTTCTGAATCTATTCGAAATTCATAAGCCGAAAGGAAACAGACAGTTGTTATGTCGTGATGTCAATATGAATTAATACACTATCAAGTCCTTTTACTGGGTTCGAAGACGTTTAGTTTGATTTGTCGCTCTAAGGTCATTTTGGATTAATTAGATCAGAACCTACGGTTTAACCACCACTCACAAACATTCATGCCACCGTCCAGGATTCGAATCTGAAGCCTGTAGTACCAAAGACCAGAGCGCTAGCCAATTTGCCATCAGACCGCGGGTTCTAAGAGGAGAATGAGGAATATGAATCATTCCAAGTTCTGCCCTTGAAGTGTTCTTTTTCCGTAATTAGATGAACATTAAAAAAAAGGTACAGTGCATCAGGTATCCAATCTTAATCCTATTTAATTCTGGGTAATGCTGAATCTTCTACTTGTCTGTTATGTCATATTAAGTTTAATGACCGGCACAGAACAATGTGTTCGTTGTTTGTGGTTTTTTTCCTTTTTAAATTTTTCTGGCTCGTTGAATACTGTCGATATAAAATATAATTCTCGAAATCTAAATTGTTATTCATGGTAAGCTGTTTGCTTTTAACAGAGCAAGGGAAAACACAATTACGTTTAATAATTAGGAAATAACAGGTCAAGAAATTATCTATGTTATAGAACTAAAATATTAGATATTTTATTAAATTGAGTTTACTTACATTCGAAACCTTAGTTTTGAGACGAAATTAAAATTTATTTGTATTTAATTAATATCACAATTGCGTAGTATGGTATTATTCATAATTGTAGAGGACGTTGTGTATTTGTACTTGAATACAATTTCGAATGCTAGATACTTTGACTTAAGTGAGTTATTCTTCACTAGAATAAGAAAACTGTAGGGGTTACATTAGGTAGAACTTAGGTACATTACTAGGGGCCTGTTACATTACACCCACATTTTTTCACCATATTTTCGGACAAACAACAGGTTCGAATCCTGGCAGTAGCATGGATGTTTGTTAGTGGTTCCACGTTAAACTGTAGGCCACGATTTAATTAGCTGAGAATTCGAAAAACATGACCGTAGAGAGACAAACTAACCAACCAACCTATTCTTTCTGAGCTTAACGGGTAGACATTTTGCCTACAGGTCTAATGTACTTATCTCGGCATAGACATGAAAACTGTCGGTTAGCCATCGTTTGTTCCAGATTCGAACCCAGCACTTTTAGCTCCAAAACATTGCATTATCCACCTACCAGCTTCGATTACGCATTATCATTTATTATTTATTACGTATTTTTATTTATCATTTAACATTTATTACATCATTTATTATAATTTATCATTCATTACGCATTATTATTTATCATTTAAAATTTGTAACATCATTCATTATAATTTATCATTTATTACACATTATTATTTATCATTTATTAAGTACGCATTATCCACCTACTTTCTTCAATTTGATCACGTAAATAGATAAAAAAAATTATGAGATAATAGAAAAACATCTAGACGAAATTTAAGCATTGCTTTACAACGAAGAATCTTTTTTTAAAATCTTAAAGAAGTTTATAAACCTTTGAAATTCAAATTTAATAAGATTTTTGAAGAAATTCAAATTAAGAAAAGTTATACAATTTAAAGACGTGCTAAAAGAATACATTTTTAAACCATTTTTAACTTGCAATTTAACTATGAAACTCCGAAAACAACTAATGGATTCTTCCACTTGGCAAATGACCATTGCACCATATAAATGAAAAAAAAAAAAAGAATAATATTTACGTATTAGAAGAACTTTTAACTGAAATTTGTTGATGTTTACTTTACAGTAGGGAAAGAGAGAAGTAAATTCCGTTAATAGTAAATAATTATTGCAAAATACCATTGGTTAACAATTTTAACCTTTATTTAATGATTCTAATCAATTTAGGCTTCAGTGGATCTCAACAATACCTTAGCTAACGCAAATTGTTCTTTTACATAAAAAAAAAAAAGGAAAATAAAAATCAATACATTTAAAATAATATTTTTTTAAAAAATATCAAAAATAAATGAATAAAACTAATTTCTTTTATTATCCATTTTCTAAATTGGTAATTAAAACAATGGCAAAATTAATATACAGGATGCATAGACATGTCCTTCTAAAGCGAAATCATGGAAATTATTATAGAAATAATACTTGGATTACGAGCAACTATAATCAAATAATAAGTTTACAAAGGTTTCATTTTCACTTTTGTCAAATTCTGTTACGTGTAGCATTTTTAACAGCAATTAGATAAATTGAGATAGAGCAGCATCAGCGAGCCTAACTGTTTTCGTTAACTTTAATTCATCTAACGTGCTTTTCCTTGCTCAAGTAAAATCAAGTACACAACAGATAACAATGCAAAGAGGAAGAACTCAGTTTTCAATTGCTGCTTCCAGAAACGAGAAGACTCGATGGTGATTATGACAACGTGTGTGAACCGTCTCGCACTTATAACCAGGTTACCTGTTGGAAGATTTCTGTGTTTTCTCCCTAAAACCTTTTCTTCATCACCCCTCATGAGCTGTTCGAGGCATACATAAGTAGATCACGAGGTTCAACAATGTTCAACAACAGCAACAAAACTTTTAACAATACTTGTAATCAGAAGGGATCAATTATAACTCTTTTTGTATGCATTTTTTTAACAAAAAAATAAACTGTAACCATACTTTCTCCTACCCATTGGTGAGAGCGCCCCCTGCGGCGTTCAGGAAAATGGTCAGTAGGCCTCGAGACTCTCACCCGAGAGGAAGTACGCTGGAAGTAATTGGCGCTGCCGTTTAGAAACCTTTAGCACAGCGCAATCACGCGCTTCTGCTGAGAAACGTTTAGATTATAATCTCTTATCTGGATAGGAAATATATTTAGCAAAATCCTGTGTAACAGTTGATCTGCAGACTGTCACCCGGAGAGGTAGTATGTTACGCGCATCTTGTGTGAGCCTAACTATAGATTTTTTTCGGATTAGGAATGGAATCTTTCCATGAATCTAGAATTATCTATCCTTAAATGTGTTAAATATTGTATATCTCTAATTGTGTGTGTGTGTGTGTGTGTGTGTGTGTGTGTGTGTGTGTGTGTGTGTGTGTGCGTGTGCATTGTGAATAAAGCAGTGAATTCTCAAACCTGTGTCTCAAGTCTCAACCCAATCCCACCCAGTTACAACCCACATCACTACAAAACAAAATTGAGAAATTTTCAGTTATTTTTTATAGCGATTATAACATTCTAAAGACTTTCAACAAATTTTTTTAACTAAATTATTAATTCTGATTTTCAGGTAATATTACAAAACAATTTTTTTTTAAGAAAAATAGAAACGGCGAAAATTTCCGAGATAAGAAAAATTATTTTTCAAATAAAAAAAAAAAAAAAAAAAAAAGTAAGAAATCACATTTCCTCATTTTTTTTATTTTTTTTTTTTTTAAAGATATTGCTGTTCTCCTAAAATTACAATTCTACTCATAAAACCTTTAAAGAAATCTTAAGTATAGAATTTTGTAAAAAAGACTACAATATAGATTACATATGTAACTAATACACTTTTTTTAATATTATATAATATAATATATTATTGAAATTTATGAAAATTTAATTTTGGTTAGTGCATAACCTAGCAGTTCAAATTACAACGAGATTTAGATAGTATCTGCGTCTAGGCTCAAAATATAAAGATTATATACGATTTATTGTCATCAACATTGTGATGGAATTCTTTTTCTTCCACATATACACAAACAAAATGGAGAAATTTTAAGTTATTTTTTATAGGGCTTATAACACTTCTACATAGGGACTTTCAATACTTTTTTTTTAACTAAATTATTAATTTAGTTTCTAGTAACATTATCTGTTAGTAGTGATTATCCGATTGCATCTGATAGGGCATAGTAACATGTAAAAGATTTTCTAATAACATTACAAAACTATTTTTAAAAAAAAATATAAACGACGAAAATTTCGAGATAAACGAAAATTATCTCTCAAACACGAGGCGGAAAAAATGTAGAAAATCACATTTCATCATTTTTTAGAGATATTGCTGTTTTTCTGATATTTCAATTCCGCTCATAGAACCTTTAAAGAAATCTTTAGTATTTGATTTTCTAGGAAGATAGGAATGAACAAAAAGGAAAGGAAAAAAAAGACTACAATATTGATTACAGATGTAACTAATATACTTTAATAGAATATAATATTGAAATTAATGAAAATTTAATTTTGGTTAGTACATATAGCATGAGCAATTTGTTCGAATTAGAACGAGATTTAGATAGTATCTGCGTCTAGACCAGGGGTGGCAAAACCGAGGCCTGCCTTGAACATTTTTCCGGCCCGTGAGATTTATCACACTTTTACAAAATATATTTATTTTGTAATGGCCAAAGTAGTGAAAATCAATGTATTAAAATAATACATTATTGGAGCAAACATATGTTCAAAAATTAATTGTCGAAATTATGAGAAAAATTAACTTTAATTTTAAAATAATATTCTTGCGAATATATGGAAGATATTACCTGTTTTATTTATGAGTTTACAGTTATGAGTTCGCAGAATAATTAAATTATGTTCTGAGAACTCATGAAGCTTGCGCATCTTGGAACATCTAATATAACAGGTTTCACTTTAAGTGACCTCAGTGACCCTAGATACGCGCAGAGCAAACCAGACTCTTAGTTCCAGTTGTTAGCGCTTTGGTTTCAACTTACACCTTCGTCACCTTACGCACAGTTGTGCGTTTAGTATCATTATTATTATATTATCTATGTTTACATTTAAGAATAATAGTAAACGCAATAATAACAACTCATTATGTTTCAATTTTTTCACTCCAAAAAATGTCTATAATGGGTCTAAATTTAATGTGGAAATATATAATTTAATCTGTGGCCCACGGAGATATGATGCATTTCCAAAGTGGTCCATAAGATCATTTGGGTTGGCCACAACTGGTCTAGACTTAAAATATAAAGATAATATGCGATTTATTATCATCTGCAGTTTGTGATGGAATTCTTTTTCATCACATATACACAAACTAAGGTAATTTCCCTTAAGAACTGGCAATAAAAAAATTACTTCTGAACTACATGGAAATATTTCTTTTTTTTTTTTTATTAAAATAATAACAAAGTTTTTAATTAATTAAACTTAAGAGATGCAAAAAAAAAAAAAAACTTCGTTCTTATTTCAGTTCCAAAATTCAGGCAAGAAATTTTAACTAAAAAGAGCTAATTTTGTGGAAGTAAACATTACGTAATTACATAGCCCTTAAGCCCATTTTCTTCAATAATATTTGATCAGAAAGATTTTTAAAATTTAAAATATTTATTCTTAAATATTTAAAACGTCATGTAACACACAAACTGTTTTTTTTTAAGTTCTTTTTTAATAAAATCATATTTAAATAATATTATTTGGATTAATTTAAAAATAAAAATTTAAATGTTTGCAATCATTTTCAATTGCGAGTTGCAGTAATTATCAGTATTTATGGCAGGGAAAAAAAACTCTAACTTTATAATAAAAAATTCTTGAATTCCTTTTATCAAAATTTTATTAGAAAACGAAAAATATCATTAGATATTTTTCTTACACAAAAATATATTTTTCTTTTAAAAAATGGATACAATATTATTTAAAAATTTTAGATATCTGATAAAATACAAATCCGGAAGTTTTAAAAAGTTTTACTTTATATTTACTTTATATTATTATTATATAGTTTTACTTTATATACCAGATTAATCTGCATACGTACATATACGATTCAAATAGGATTATTTATGTATAAAATTAAAATATATGATATAGTTCGCGAATTTATTGATGATACATTTATGAAATGATAAGAATTTCAATATATTTGATAACAAACAATTTTTGCTAATAAATTTTAAAATATAACAATAATAATTTTTAAATAATTGTTAAAATATAACGATAATAATTTTTCGATAATTTTAAAATATAACGATAATATAGTTAAAATATAACGATAATAATTTTTCGATAATTTTTCAAATATAACGATTTTTCAATAATTTTTAAAATATAATGATAATAATTTTAAATATTTTTTAAAATATAATGACAATAAGTTTTCAATATTTTTTACGATATAATGATAATAATTTTTCAATAATTTGTAAAATATGAGAATAATATTTCATAAATATAATAATGATAATAATTTTTTAAAATATAACGATAATAATACTTCAATAATTAAAAAAAATTATTATCGTTACATTTTTCATTTTTCAATCTTTGAAATATAATTATTTTTCAATGTATAAAATATATTATTCATATGTTTAAATAATAGAATCAATTTAGGAAGAAATAAAGTAATTCAACTTAAACATAAATTGTTAAATACTCATTAACTACATTTTTGTTGTGCTTATAAAATGTTGTTTTATATAATCGTTCAAGAATCTGGGAAATTTCCGAAGCATGACTGCATTCAAAAGAGGAATTACTTTTTCCTAGAATTCCAAAGCTAACGGGAAGAAAAATTTTGAAGGAAAAAAAAAAAAAACACCGTTACTGATAATAAAAGTATTCTTTATTGCGAAATAGACTTTGTTATTTTTCTCCATACATTAAGTACCTACAATTCTGCGTTCAAGAGCAGTGATTCTTACAACAGAATGATATGCAAGCTAGAAAATCAACATTGAAGTGGCATTTTAAATTGCTTTATTAATTTGATATTGACCTGATGCTTAACCCTTCACCATCATTGGTGTAAAGTGAAATTCACCAGATCACTCGAATTTCTGAATGTATAATCAAAAAACTTCTTTCTAGACTTCGCAATCAGAGATTTGTCTTTTTAAAAATTCGTACTTTTAAATTTAAAAGAAGATATCAGAATAATATTTATAAAATTTCGAATTATTAACTGCGAATCAAAGATAAAAGTGTTTTAACTAAAATAACTGCAAATTAATTGCATATCTAGGCATTTCACAAAATTTTATATTATGCAATAGTTTTTATAAGAAAATTTTAAGTAAATTTTAAGTAAATTTTAAATAAATTTTATAAGAAAAATTAAATATCCTTTCTTTTATAATTATTTTAATGTTATTTTTTTTTTCATCCATTTATTGGAATGATTTTTCACACAGTAAGGTTTTATGTTTCCGATATATAAAACTGTCAGTAACTTTAAATAATAACCTTCAACTTCAAAAATTCTCATGAGTGAGTTACTTCACTTCAATTCTGGGTGAGTTAGACATTTTTGGCTGTTTGTCGCACTAAAGCTCGAAATAATCCGGGATCAGCTTCAAAGAAGGAATTGATTCAGAAAATATCTAACGTGAAGTGATAGGTGTCAATAAAAATGAAAATAATTTTTTTAAACAAACATAAAAATCATTAAAACTGATAAAAATTGGTACATTTGATAAAAAATAAAATCTGTGAAAGATCGTAGATATGCAATATAGTTCCACCATTCCGGTTTCTTTGCGAAACTGTTCATCTAATTATCAGTTATCATATCTAACTCATGATTCTAATCCAGGTTATTGCACTTTAAGCTAAATATACAACCATGGGATTTCATAGTTATTTTTCATTGAATTAACCAATTTCATTAAAGCAGGGCTATAATGCAAATTCAGTTATTAAATCTTTCCTTCTACTTCCATAGCATTTTTATTGTAACGTCTTGACCTATATTAGACCTTTAACGGCGTCAAGAAAAGGGCCCATTTCATGTTCATGGGAGCACTTTAATTTTTATTAACAAGCACTAATATATATATGTGTGTGTGTGTGTGTGTGTGTGTGTGTGTGTGTGTGTGTGTGTGTGTGTGTGTGTGTGTGTGTGTGTGTGTGTGTGTGTGTGTGTGTGTGTGTAAAGGAACTCTGTGTTATTATACAAAAAAAAATTAAAAATAAAATATTTGACCACAAGTACAGTTCACTCCAAGGTCGGAGATTTGTCTGAGTTCTCGAGTCTACGTCGAATCTAATTGCCCGGTCTGCGGCAGACCTTAATAATCACACGGCATGATACACAAATCCTGAAAGAATTTACTTTGAAAAACAGGCAGAAACTCCGGCCTATTCAGTCACTTCAGAGAAAAACACACCTCTGTTTTTCATTCGTCGCAGAACTCTCATTTTCTCTTCTACAAAAACCACCTTTTAAGACAATCCGTCAAGGGAGGATAGTTTCCCTCACTTCTCATTGGAGTAGACATTTCTCAGCTAACGGTCTATCACGATGGAACAACTCATGGTGTAATACATATTCAATCCGTAATTATTTTGACCAGTGAGGGCGCACAAACATTCGCTAATTTTATTAATCTTATTATGCATGATACCGAATATCTGCTATCAAATTTTAGTGACAGGTTATTCTCAGTAGTACAAAATACTAATTGCATGCAATATAACTATTACTCACAATACTGCTTGCCTGCTGTCAAAATTGAATGACGAGTTGCTATTATATAGTTGTCAAATAACATACATTCCTCTCTCCTGGGAATGAAATGCCAAAAACTCTTCCCGTGAGAAAAAAAAATGCTACATTCTAAGTATATTTTATAATAAACATTAAATCCATAAATCAAAAGCATAAAGAAAAATAAATATGTCTAACATTTTAATTTTTTTTTTCTTTCTTTAAATTGGCAGTGAATGAAGACCAACTATGTGTGTCTTATAAATCGACTTCAAAGAAATCAATGAACGTTGCGATGAATATAACTATATCTTGGTACTTTTTTCATACATTTCTGTATTTTTAACTGTAGAACTATCAAGAATAATACGTTTACTGGGTTTTTAATATTTTAAACGCGAAATTGCCCAATTGAATTGAATTTCCATATTCGTGACTTATGGAATTCCATGTCATCATGGACAATTTCTGTACTGCAATATTATGCTTTGTAAAGGGCTATTGCAGCATTAACTACAATTTTAATGAAGTCCATTAATTATTATTAACGTGGGCAGCTGTGTTTACTTTAACTTGGCCAGCGGTGTCTAAACTACTTGAATTTATTGCAATTCTTTATTAATTTTTTGTTTTGTCCATCCTTTGCTAACAGAATTTCTGTTTTAAATATTCAATTAAGTCGAAGATAATCTAAAAATTAGTTGTCTTTTTAACATTTTTATTGACTTGATTTGATTTGAACTGAACTGACTTGGCACTTTGAGATGTATGCTCGCTGGCGCTGCTTTATCTCAATTTATCCAAATGTTTTTTAAAAATAACAAATAAAAAGAATTAGACAAAAGTGAAAATGAAACCTTTTTAAAAAAGGAACTACTCTAAAACTCGAAATTCTTGAATTCATTGCCTATGACGGATTACAAATTCCATTTTAAAACAAAAGAATAGTTCTCGTACTTTCTAGCAACCAAATTTAAATAAGAAGAGTAGATTTGAATAAAAAAAGCAATAGATAAAACTACAGATCAAATAGATCATAACATTTTAACAGTTAAACGATGATTTGAATATATGAAGTACAACTAGTACTTGAAATAAAAATAATAATAATAATAATAACCCCAGAAAGAATATGTGGGTACATTTTTATTCTAATGTTTTATTAGTTTTTTTCCTTGTAACTAATGTTTTTAAATTGAAATATTTGGAAAAAAATGTTAATTTTATATTATTTATCTGTACTTGTGAAAAACTTGTAAAATTAGAAAATATATTTGATATAATATGTATAAAAATACATATAACTAAAAATATAAATATATAAATTAAAAATACATAGGTAATTTTTTTGACATTTTTGGTTAATTTATATTTTTAGAAAAAACCCAAATTATTAAAAATTTTCATTCTAATTAAAGTAATAAATGAAGCTAACAGAAAAAAAATTTGATTTTCAAAATTTTGCAGAAATATATAAATTATATCACACAGAATAAATAGCTAAAACAAAAGTTTTATCCAAATCAAGCCTCAAACTTTTTTTCCAGAGACAGCAAGCATTGTATACAACCATCTTTAAATACTAGAAAGAATAATTCATTTTTTCTTTTTTCGTTAGACTGTATTGATGAGCAACATCCAATTTAAACGAACAATTTGTACATAATTCAAGCTCAGGTGACATCGGTTTTGGCTTTCTAACAATTCTACTTGAAACTGATCCAATAAAAACACACCGTCTCTCTCTATCTTGTGTTTATCCTTGTTTATGTGTAAAACTTACTTTCCTTTTTAGAGTTTATGACATGCTTTCGACAGCATGTGTCTTGTACCTCGTTTTTTTTTAAAAACGTAGAGACTGGTTATATTTTGAAAGTAGATTTCAAATGTGTAAGATTGGTTTGGTTTGTCGCTCTACGGTCATTTTGTGCATACTTTGGGTCATTAAACAGGGACCTACAGTTTAACGTGGATTCCGAACCACTAACAAACATCCATGCCACCGCCAGGATCAAGGTGTATGAAAATCAACAGTTTTGAATTTTCAAAAATTCTAATATAGACAACTCGTATATAAAATCAGACTTTTTGCAACAGTTTTGTTTAAACTGTTTGTTTGTTGTTAACAGTTTGCAACAGTTTTGTTATTTTTATAGTGAAAACTTCATGTGCTAAGAACGAAGGATTTGGTTTGTCGCTTTATGGTCATTTTTCAACACTTTCGGCTAATTAGACCATTACAGTTTAACTTAAGGGTTCGGAATCCATTAAAAATATCCATGCCAGGATTCAAACCTGAAACCTGTGGTATCAAAACCATTTTGGTTTGGATTGCCTCTAGCCAAGGTGAACTTTAGACAAAACTATTTATGCTGTCCTTGATATAGTTTTTTGTTCGGTTTGTCGCTCTACAATCATTTTTGCACACTTTGGGCTTATTAGACCGGGACCTACAGTTTAGCATGAATTCCGAATCACTAACATACATCCATACCACCGCCAAGATTCGAACCTGAAGCCTGTGGTACTAAAGGCCACAACGTGTAAAGTGTAAGAGTAAATACCCCATACTTATCTTACACTTACACATTTGCTCCACATCCTTCATGTTTTAAGTGGTTATACGAGAAATACCAAAAAAATTCCCACTAGTCAGCTTGAATGTCCGTACGAGACGTTTACAAACGCTGCACACACTATCGAATCTACCACTTTTCAAAGCATGTCGCAAAAGGATTCGAATTAGCCCTTAACTCTAAATGATGCCCTTAACTTCTAAATGACCTGCCCTTCCTGCCCTTAAACTCTAAATGACCGCGCGATCAGAGACGATTCGAGAATACCTTCTAATAATCGAACATTTTATAGCAAAATTCCATTCAAGAGCTGTAAACAGCATTCTTACAACAAGTCTTTAAAAATTTGAGAAATTCTATGTATCTCCTCAATATTTTGCATTTGAGAAAGTAAGTATTATTAGTTCCAAGTACAATTTTTATAAACATGTATTCAGGACATATAATATATATAACAATATTTATTAATATATAATTTTAAATTCATTTAATTTTTGAATGGTTACTATAATATCAAATATATTTAAATATTTTCACTGATTTCATCTTTTTATTATACTTATTTGGATTAAAAATCTCAAATAGAACTTTTTTAAAGGAGCGTTATATATTTCTTTGTTTAGAATTAAATAACAAAACCTCCTAACCAAATAAAATCCAAAATCAATAAATAAAACTCCAAATCAAATAAAATTTTTATATATATATATATATATATACATACAATAATACAAAGGCAATTTTGTATCATTTAAAAAAAGTTTAATAACCAAAATAATCATAAAGAAAACATTACATAAGATAATTAACCTCAATACTTTTCATAAGATATTGATATTAATAAGCATGTATATTTTAGTTAAAAAATATAAAACATTTCCATTTTATAGCTTTTGGAACCTAATCTCGTCTTTTTCACTATTTGTCAAAATTTTATTCCAAACTGTTCTATTTGCGATTGTTATGTTAATTACATTGCGATAGATTTTATGCTTCAATTCAAGTACACGAGATATACAAGAAATCTGATTGATTGTAGTATGGCACAAATTCTGTAAAGTTAGAAAACAAATCCAATATTCTAAGTTAATAATACGTCTCATGTGTATTTTTTTCATTATTCGTTAAATTAATTACGAACAGACGAAATAATGTCTTTTTTTTTTTTTTTTTTTTTTTAAATCTCAATAATCGAATTTGTCTGGAAATCAGAATTCCTTTGATGTGTCTTTAACTGAATTTGTAGAAAGGAAAACAAAATTCACATGCTTGCAAAATTTCCTGCTTGCAAAATTTCCTCGAACATGATCATCAATAACAATTTGTTCTTATGAAATAGCATTCATATTCATCATCATTAAAATATTTATTAAAAATTATAATTTTATACGGCTTTTAAAAACTAAATTGAATAAAAACTGTAAAAATTGGTAAATCTACGTTCATGTTAAATGTCGTAATAAACGATAATTTCATTTTGAATCAAAATCTCGGAATTAGAATTTAAATATAATGAAAAAAATTTAGCGGAACTTTATTTTGATTTTAAATTAGTGGAAAGTTATATTTAGAAAAATGATTTTTTGGTAGTTGTAATTAACATAAAAATCAAATAAAAATTATATTTTTTGTATGGCTTTTAAAACTAAATTGAATAAAAACTGTAAAAATCTTTAGATCTATGTTCATATTAAATATCTTTTGCAAAGGCTAATTTTATTTTGAATGCAAGTCTTACATTAAACTTTCCAATTCAAAAATCTCGGAATTCGAATTTAAATATAATGAAAATAATAATAATAAAAAAAAAAATGTTATTTTTATCTTTTAAAACAAGATCATGATATCAGTAATCATTTTATAACTATCAGTTTAAGACAAGTAAAAGTTTTCTTTTGATTTTAATTTAGTGGAAAGTTAGTTATCTTTAGAAAATGATTTTTTTGGTATTTGTAATTAACATAAAAATCAAATAAAAAGGATTAACTTACAAACTCATATACGAAATATGTCTAAAGGTAGAATTGTATTTAAACATCTTTGAAAGTTTCTTTTTTCTTACCTTATATTAATTTTTTAAATTTTCCAATTCAAAATCTCGGAATTAGAATTTAAATATAATGAAAATGTAATGATATTTTTTTGTAGTTGTAATTTACATAAAAATCAAATTTATTATCAAATTATATTTTTGTATGGTTTTAAAACTAAATTGAATAAAGACTGTAACAATCATTAGAACTATGTTCATATTAAATATCTTTAGGTTAAGGATAATTTTATTTTGAATGCAAGTTTTACATTAAACTTTTACCAATTCAAAATCTCAGAATTAGAATTTAAAAATAATGAAAAAAGTCAATAATTAAATAAAAATAGTATTTTTATCTTTTAAAACAAGATCGTAATATCACTTTATTAACATCAGTAATCATTTTATAAAGATCAGTTTAAGACCAGTTAAATTCGTTTTTAATTTTGATTTTAATTTAGTAGAAAGTTATCTTTAGTAAATGATTTTTTTTTTTTTTTTTTTGGTAATTGTAATCAACATAAATATCAAATACAAAGAATTAACGATTCATATACGAAATGTATCTAAAGGTAGAATTGCATTAAAACATTTCTGCAAGTATTTCTTTTTCATATTTTCTCAACTTATATTAATTTTTAAATGTATTCTCACAGCATCATAGCTTCATTGTAAATTATCCAAAATGATTTATTATTTATAATAAAATGAAAGAAATTGATTTCAAAATTCAGAAACATTTAGCAAATCCAAAATATTTCTTTTCGCATCAATAGAAAAATATTTGCATCTTTTAGTACATAAATAATGTGGTTCTTTATAGAGAGAAAGAACAATAATTTTTTATAAATATCGTTATACTATATCTTCCAGAAATTTTTAAATTAAACTATTTTTTTAAGATCGAAATATTTTAAGAACAATTAAATCCGAACATTAATGAAGTTGATTAATGATAACCTAATGCATTAGATTATTTTTTTTTAACAGAATAATTAAATGTGTGTTTGATAATAAAAAAAAAATAAAAAAAAAAATTTGGGGAATTTTTTTTTTTTTGATACCATATTAATTTCAGCAGCGGGACCCGTGATGTCAGCGATTCCAACACCGATCTTGTAAACATTGCCACACTCAGCTACAGCGACACAGAAAAAAATTGTCGCTAAGACGCTAAAAAGAGTTTTTTGTGAAGAAAGTCCCATCAACATCATGTGTTAAAGTTGCTTTGTTTTTACGTGCTGCTGCACTCGGCGCGAAAGAGAATTTGATTTTCTACCATTGTTGTGTCCTTTTTTTTTTTTTTTTTTGCTGGCGATCAGCTGGAAGCACTGTCACGCCCTCTAGCGGTTAGATGAGAAGTCCAGAGAGATTGATAAAGAAGAAAAAAAGAATTCTCTACCACGTGTGAATGACTAGGTCAGTGTGCGTGTTGTTTTATTTTGCGTATTTTTAAAGCAACTATCCAAAAGGAAGTAATTTACTTTCATATTGCAAGTGTTTTTCAACTTCGTATTAAGCTCTTAAAGTATTGCGCATCTTTATTATTTTTTTTTTTTTTTAACTGTGTGAAAAGTAAAGCGTAACTGTTTCAAGGCTGTAGAAGAAGTGACAAATTTCAAAACAAGGATCTCGCCATTTTTTTTTTTTTTTTCTGATGGTACAATAACCTTGACCTATGACTGCATTTCAGTGAATATTTTTAACTAATTAACAAATTTTAGTGCACAATTCATTTTTTTTTTTTTTTTTTTTTCACGCACAACTTAGAAGAAAAATTGTCTGTTTTGTAAACATCAATTACTTAACTTTTGTTTCGCGCTTGTTAAATTAAATACCGATATTTGCTGAGACAATTAACAATATTTTGGATATTTAATTAAGATAGCATTAAGATTAGATTAAGATTTAATTAAGATAGTATCACGCCAAAATGGTTATCAAAACATGATTCATCGAATAATTTGAAATAATGTGGGTATTTATTTAAGTGCATATAAAAGATAAAAAGAAGATTGGTGAAAACAGCACTACTATAAGTCCTATTTATTTATGTTTATTTTATTTTATATAAAATAAAAATAAATAAATAGAACGTAGAGTGTATATTTATATTAATTTTTTAACTTTTATTATAAAAATTATTCTCTATTTATTCTTTCTGTAATAAATATTTATTATAACATAAATAATTAATAAAAATTTACACTGTGTTCATTACATGATAATTAAAAACTATAACAAATATTTTAACAATTAATAAATCAATCTTCTGGGCAATACTGTTACACAATTAATTCAGAAATATGACAAAGACTATTTTTTTAATTAAAAATTTTTTGATACTTTCTTTTACATCTTTGGTTGGGTCTGAATGTCCGAGTGTCTGGACATCGGCGGTTTCATGGATATTTGTAGTGGTTCGAAATCCACTTTAAGCTCTAGGTCCCTGTCTCATATGACTGTAGAGCGTCACGGAGCCAAGTCGTACTCCTATCTAAGGGTTCTCCATCACAACAGAAGCTGCCCCCTTTCCCTTCAAGCATGAGTCCGTACGGGTTCGTGGGCTTGATCTAGATGTCTGCCAAGTGGGATAAGAAAACAACAACATCTGCCAAGGCCTTCTGTTTAATGTAGATTCCGAACCCCTAACAAACATCCAAGCTACCGTCAGGATTTGAATCTGAAACCTGTGGTACCAAAGGCCAGAGCACCAGCCAATTGGCCATTAGGCCGCTATCTGTCTGCTTATTGACAAGTATGAAATTCTTAGCTACCATTTGTTAGTTCCAGCTGCTGCTGCTGTTGGTTCATGTTGTCATTCTTGCGGTTCATGCTGTCTAGCATCGATAAAGCTGATGCTAGGCAGCACAAAACCACTTATTTGCAAGTATGAAAATCTTAGCTACCATTCTTGTTGGTTCCAGCTGCTGCTGCTGTTGGTTCATGTTGTCATTCTTGCGGTTCATGCTGTCTAGCATCGATAAAGCTGATGCTAGACAGCATAAAACCACTTATTGGCAAGTGTGAAAATCTTAGCTACCATTCTTGTTTGGTTGCTGTTGTTGGTTCATGCTGTCATTCTTGCGGTTCATGCTGTCTAGCATCGATTAAGCTGATGCTAGACAGCATAAAACCACTTATTTGCAAGTATGAAAATCTTAGCTACCATTCTTGTTGGTTCCAGCTGCTGTGCTGTTAGTTCATGCTGTCATTCTATGCTGTCTAGCATCGATAAAGCTGATGCTAGACAGCATAAAACCACTTATTGGCAAGTATGAAAATCTTAGCTACCATTCTTGTTGGTTCCAGTGCTGCTGCTGTTAGTTCATGCTGTCATTCTAGCTGTTCATGCTGTCTAGCATCGATAAAGCTGATGCTAGACAGCATAAAACCACTTATTGGCAAGTAGGAAAATCTTAGCTACCATTCTTGTTGGTTCCAGCTGCTGCTGCTGTTGGTTCATGCTGTCATTCTAGCTGTTCATGCTGTCTAGCATCGATAAAGCTGATGCTAGACAGCATAAAACCACTTATTTGCAAGTATGAAAATCTTAGCTGCCATTCTTGTTGGTTCCTGTTGCTGTTGTTGGTTCATGCTGTCATTCTTGTTCGTGCTGTCTAGCATCGATAAATCTGATGCTAGACTGCACAAACCACTTATTGGCAAGTATAAAAATCTTAGCTATCATTCTCGTTGGTTCCTGCTGCTGTGGTCGGTTCATGCTGTTCTTGCTGTCTGGCATCGCTAAAGAAATCAGGTGCTGATTCTAGACAGCATAAAACCGCTTATGCTTATCAATTTTTTCCCCCATCCTTATTGCCAATTGGCTAGGTACCACAGACTTCAGATTCGAATCCGGGATGTAGCATGGATGTTTGTTAGTGGTTCAAAATAAGCAAACTTTAGGTACCGGTCTAATTAGCCTAAAATGTACAAAAATTATCGTAGAGCGACAAATCAAATCAAATATTGTCAATTTTCCCATTCAAAGACAACTGTCATTATAAACAACTAACTTTTCAGGTCGATTTTTTTCCTCTTTTATTCGCTTAAAAAGGGGTCTGAGTGGCCGAGTGGCTAGCGCTGTGGCACTCGGTACCGCCGGTTTCTGGTTCGAGCCCCAGTTGTGACATGGATGTTTGTAGTGGTTCGAATCCACTTTAAACCGTAGGTCCCAGTCTAACAGGATCATAGAGTATTTCGGAGGTGTTGTTACTCCGCGTCCGTAACTTATCTTCAAGCTACACGCACCTCCTGGATAGTGCTAAGTGAGTAACGTCGGTGCAGGCATCAAAGACAATTGTCTAAGTTTTTGCGAGCATTAGAACAAAAAATTGCCAAACAGCGATAATGCAGCAAAGAGTGTTTTCGAGAAGCTATGAGTAGTAACTTCCATTGTTGGCTATTAGAAACGTTAGCGTCTATGTGATTTTCAATGTTAAAAAAAAAATTTCATCTCAGCCTATGACTTTGAGTTAATATTAGAAAATATAGAAATAGTAGTGATGTGCACTGATAGTAAATTGAGGATTAAACATGAGGAATTGTCTCTTGAAACTTTTTGATTCCTAATGAAGAAAGCATTTCAATATCTAAAAAAAAACTTTGAAAATTTTTCTTCGGGTTTGTGATGTCATATTTGTGAATTAGTATATCCTACCCTCACCACAATTAAATGTAACAAGTAATATAAAAATATTTTTAAACTCAATTCTAATTTTTTTTATTAATTAAATTTAATTAATGTATTAATATTTGAGCAAGATATATAAATATATATACGGAGAGTGTGAACTGATAGTAGGAATTGAATAAAAAAAAGGTTTTCATTTCAAGTTGAAATTTTCCTCTTACATGTGGCGCTATTTATTGGTAGATGCATGCAACTTAAATCTAAAAACTGAAATGAATGAATTAATATTTGAAAAAACTGTATTAACATCCACTACAAATTCAAAAATGTATTTGAACTTGAGTGGATGAATAAGAAGTATTTTTGAACGATTGAAAATTTGAACAAGATATATATAGGGAGAGTGTGAACTAATAGAAGGAATTAAAAAAAGAAGAAATATTCAATGTATTGATGCGGAAATAAGAGTTTGCCTTTCAAATATATGCCTAAACAAAGAAATTTCTAAGACAGATTAGGTTGTGTCTCATAAACACAAGAATAAACAGATTTAAAATGCGTTTCATTTTCTTTTTTTTTATCGTATTATTCATTTCAATTCCTTCTATTAGCACACACTCTCTATATGTATCTTGTTCAAATTTCCAATCGTTCATAAAATACTTTTTATTCATCCACTCAAGTTCAAATACATTTTTTTAAATTTGTAGTGGATGACACTTGATGTTGATACAGTTTTTTCACATATTATTTCATTCATTAAATTTAATTTATTTATTTTAATTTTTTTAGATTTAAGCTACCAATAGATGTCGCCAGATAAACTTAAAAAAATGAATGAAAATTATTTGTAAAGGACTTTTCTGATATAAAGTGAAAAAAAAAAGTAAGAATTGACTTAATTTTTTTTATATTACTTGTTCTGTAATATTCGACTTAATTATTATAACGTATTTCTCAGAAATTTGCATATAGTGCGCCTACACTTATTTGAAGGATTTTAAATGCTTTCAGGGTTCAAAAAATCAGAGAATCACTATATCAGAGCAAAGCTTCACTCAAATTTATTCATTAAATTTAAATTAAATTTGCATTAAATTTTTTTTATAAAAGTATATTATTAGATTAATTAGAAATATTTTAGATTAATTCACTAATTTAAACGCTCACTACACTATTTTTTATTTAAAAAAAAAAATCATTTATGTATGACTTGATTGAAATATCAAATATATAAGTATTTAATTTAAATAAAAAATTCATGAAAATGGGGTTGGTTTCTTTTGTCGCTCTACGGTCCTTTTTTGCACACTTGAATCTAATTAGACAGGCACCTATGGTTTAACGTGAATTCCGAACCACTAACAAACATCCATG
Organism: Caerostris extrusa; assembly: GCA_021605095.1. Classification (NCBI taxonomy): domain Eukaryota; kingdom Metazoa; phylum Arthropoda; class Arachnida; order Araneae; family Araneidae; genus Caerostris; species Caerostris extrusa. The sequence continues at coordinate 67,784 of BPLR01014805.1, read as the reverse complement.
CCACGGCCATGATTCGAATCTGAAGCCTGTGATACGAAAGGCCAATTAGCCGTCAAGCCAAGTTTTGGCCATGAAGATGGGAAGAAGGAGTGTATGAAAATATACATATATATTTTTACATTAAAGGCAGCTCTAAAGTTCAAAGCTAGAATAAAACTGATTTAAAATGTTTTAGTAAATATATTGATGGTCATTCAAATAGCTACACCAAGATGGAAAACAAATGAAAAAAAAAATCATATTTATTGTATATACACAGTGTTGTGTGGGGTGACGAAATTAACTGGTAATTTGAAATGCATATATCAAATGTCCAGAGAAACCACCAGGGCCTGAATGGTCGAGTGGCCAGCGGTCTGGCGCTCAGTACCACAGGTTTCGGGTTCGAGACCCTTGCGGTGCCATAATTGTTTGTAGTGGTTCGAATCCACTTTAAACTGTAGGTCGCGGCATGTAAAGCCCTCGTGCGCAGAAGATGACCGTACAGCGACAAACCAAAGAAACCGCCTTTGGTAGCAATAAGAACTCTAATCCGGCTGGGCACAGAGTCGACCCGAGTTTATATCAGAGGTGGTGAGTCGAGTGTCGGATTCAACACTCTTTCCCGACTCTTTTATAAAAATAATTTTTATTTTTCTAAAAAACTAGGAATTGATGTTAAAATTAAATTTTAATGAGTCAATTCAATTGTATCTTTGTGAAAGGGAGAGTTAGAGTTAATTATGATGGGCCCCAATTATGTAACAATTATTTATTGTATTTTAAGTTATGTACGGGCAAACAACGAAACAGAAAAAAGGTGCGACATTCAATCGCAGCAGAATCCTTAGCCACTACTGAAAATTCAGTCAGTATAAAAAAGAGGGTGCTGCTAATGCTCTACAATAGATGTTGCCAGATATACGAAACGAGTGATTCCAGTCTCTCCCTCTGGCTCCAACAACTACTTGCTTTTGTTTGCGGAAACGTATAGAATGTGGCAGAAGGCATTCGGTGAGCCTTCCTATATCGGAAAGAAATGTTTAGAAGTGGTATAAACAGTTCAAAGAAGGCAGAGAATGCGTTGAAGACGAAGAGCTCTCTGGTCGACCATCAACCTCAACCGACGAAGCTCACGTCCAAAAATTAAAGATTTGGTACTTGCAAACCGTCGATTTACAATTAGAGACCTTGCGAAGGATGTTTGAATTTCAAAAGGATCGGTCAATTCCATTTTGGGCCCCAAACGCGTCAAATCTCGATTGGTACCGAAAACACTGAATGCGCCAGTACGACACACCGTGCGACTTCTGGCTATTCCCTAAACTCAAAAAGACCACTCCGGGAACACCGTTTTGAATCGGTTGAAGAGATTCAGCGTGAATCGTCGTGCGCTTTGAAGACCATCCCTGCTGATGATTTTTTATCATGCATTGAGGATTGAAAAAAAGTTGGCACATAAGTGCATTGTGTCCGGAAGGGATTACTTTGAAGGCGATGAAATAAATTTGGAATAATAAATAAAGAGTTTTGAAAAAAAAAAAAATTGGTCTTACTTTTTGGGCACAGTAGTAAGTGCTTAATAATGGTTAGAGAAATATTGAACCATTCTTCATAGAAACATAGTAAAAGTTTCGGGAGAGATGTTGGAGGATGATATCGATTCTTGGTTGATCGCTTTAAAATAAATAATAAATCGATTCGATGATATTGTGATCAAGGAAGCGCAAGGGTCAAGATAGATATTTCCCTTCATCCTCGTACTTATCAAACCATTATTGGACAACAGGTCCCGCTGCATGAATAGGTGCATTATCATCCTGGAAAATTCCATCTCCTGTAGGAAACAAAGTTTGCATCATAGAATGGAACTGGCCAGCTAAAACTCCTCTGTACTTCTCCTAAGTGATCCTTCCTTTCAGGGTTACGATGGATCAGAAGAAAATTATGAAATGGATATCCATACCATGAAAAATCTAATTCTTGACAGTTGGAAGAAAACAATCCCCATCATACGCTTATTCAGGTATGATCGTTCCTTCGAATGTGCACCCGTCCTGTTGTAGGAAAAGATCCGTCTGACCCTATAACTGTCTTCTACTTATCAATTGACCAGATTTAGTGGTTATGGCAGCGTCGTTGAAGACGTGTTTGACATTAACAGATGCGACAAGTGGTTGGGAATTGCTGCTCTGCAGTATATGTCTTGTTTAAGAAGATACTTCCTAACTGTAATTATTGACACTGGAAAATACAGATGCTGATTGAGATCTGCGGTCACTTTGGCTGCTGTTATCTTCTTTTTAGACGTTACAATCTGCATCAATACCCATCCGTCTCGTTCACTCAGCTTCTTCTTCCGTCCATTATTTTTTGCTGTGCCGTGCTGTATATACGCTGTCATGACTTTAGACACTGTACCTCTAGAAATGCCTAAAAGCTGGGAGTGTTTGGTCATAATTGCTCCAGCTAGTCGGGCCCTTATAATTTGGGCTCTTTGAAAGTTCGTGAGGTCTGACATTTTACGCTTTAGACAAAAATTCTAAGATGCATACTTCACTAAAGCTACCTCATACTAGCATGATATATGCAGAAAAGATAAACTTGTAGCTAAGATACTTATATAAGCTACTTACATAAAGAAACTTACAGCTAAGATTACATTTTAACGAAGCGCATTCTTAAATGTCACTTTTAATTACATGTGTTTCCATTATTTTGATAATCACCTGTATATATATATATTTTATATATATATATATAACAGTATAAAATTATCGAGTACTAAAATATTACACAAAAGCTTAAGACAAGCAAAAGAAAATTGTATATTTTAATCCCAAAGATGCTATATTTCTAATATCTTCAATATTTTTTTTTTTGTTCTTAAAAATATTGGGTTGAACGGATAGCAAAGATTTTAATTTAGATAAATTTAAATCGAAATAAATGCCTGCATTTGATGCTGATACCACTTTTTTAAAAAATTATTTTAAACTTTATATCATGGCCTTTATTCCACACTCCATTACACTTGCATTTTAATTTTTTATTTTCTAGAGAAGTTATGAAATATAAGTTGCAAATTTGCCATATTACACTTGTTGAGTTAAGGCTCCATGAAAATGCTGCAGAAGCAATTTACAACATTTCTTCCGTAGATCCTATATCTAGGATCGATAAGTTAAAGTCAAGTTCGACATTGGTTTAAAAGTTCTGAGAAGGAAATTATAAGGAAGGTTTCTCGAGCTGGTGTTTGGGTTTCACATGAGCTTGCAGCTCAAAATCGTCAATAACAAGTAAATACCGCAAGAAATAAAATTAGTCCTCTTTTAAAGATAGCGGGCTGATGGTCAATTAGCTAGCGCTCTGGCCTTCGGTACCACAGGCTTCAAGTTTGAATACTGGCGGGGGCATGGATGTTTGTTAGTCATTCGAAATCCATGTTAAACTGTAGGTCCCTGTCTAATTAGCCTTAAGTGTGCACAAAATGGCCAAAGAGTGACAAACCAAACCATAAATCTTTTAAAGCGTATAATAACTTGAGATGCGAAGCGAATATTTTTTAGTGGAGGCTTAACCATTTCTTTTGTGTTACTCGCAAAAGACAATGGTTAAGCCTCCCCCCCTAAAAAATCTATTCCCACCCAAAAATCAGGATTATATCTAAAGAAGGGTTTGCAACTGATGGAGTATGGAAGAGGTCTTTTATTTTAAACTGTACTTGTGAATATTCAAATTATCATATAAAATTAGAGAATTTAAAGCGGGTTTTTATTCACTTAATGACCTGCATTACTCAATAGAAGGAGTGTGATTCTTTAACAAAATAACGTCCGGTCTTACATCCACGGAATGACTCAACAGAAGGTGAATGAATTCTGATGGTAAATTCTACATCTTACATCTTATGGGCCAGACGTAGGTCCTTCAGATTATTATTTGTTTAGGTCTCTGCAACATTGTCTTGATCTTTACAATTTTAATAATAAACAGGAGATTGAACATTCTCTAAATGTGTATTTTGATACAAAACCAAAAAATTTTTTTTCATGATGAAATCAAAAAGTTGTTCGAAAGATGGCTAAATATCATAGAAAATAATGGAGAATTTATTAATAAATAAATGTGTGCAACAATAAACGTTTTTTTTTTTTTTTTTCCTTTAAAATTATCTATTCAAATCCTTCATTACTTTTTTTTATAACCTGATAGAATAGCTTCTATAAGAACGTCTTTCATTGTTGATCAAATTTTTTATAAGCTTCAGTGTTGAGCAAAGTCTCTTGGACACTTCTCAGTAATAAGTTATATTTTTTTCTTTTTCAGCTGCAAGCCTTCTTTTTCTTCAAAACGATTGTAGATCCGGACATCCCCCCGGGGGTTTTAAATCCTCTCCGAAGGAAACTAATAAAAACCCACACCGGTAAGCTTTTTTGTTTTATTCAATTGCAAAGCAGTAAATACTAATCATCAATCATCATCATAATTAATACATCATCATTGGGGCTATTGCGCCAATGATGATGATGAATAAAATAAACCACTTTTTTTATTTTAAATAAAAGCGATTACTTGATTTATATTTATTGAATAAAAACCTCTGTTATTACTCATTTTCTTAAGTTAAGAATGAATCGTAATTACTTTTACATTTCAAGGATATTGTTATAATGTGTTATTAAGAGCTTTCATATATCTGTTAAAATTGTTGACAGTTTATTTTTCGTACGTTGTAAACTTATATGAATCTATAAAATAAACGATATTTATAAAGTGTTTTATTTAAGAAAAGAAAATTAATACCATGTTTTAATCTCTGAATTTTATATTATAAATGCTATTTCATATTAGATGCTTTTCGAAACAAAATTTTCAAAATGGCAAAACTGAATTGCACCATGTGAATTTTTGCATCTTTGCTTGCTATGCAATCAGATATTTCAAAAATCGACGGAATCATTTTTTAGCGTCTCACAAAGCCAAGCGTAACTCAAACAGATGTCAAGGACAGTTCCAGCAGCCTAAAAAAAAAAAAAAAATGGGAATTCCAAGCCCCGGAAATTTTAAATTGAAAATTAGTCTTACTTTTGGGACACAATAGTATACAATTCTATTCCCAAGCGAACCCAAAGAGTAAATTCATGGCAAATTCGTTCTATGCCGTATTAGTAAAGGCTTTCTTATAACTCTATGGTGTTTATTATTTTAATAACCACCTGTAGGTAATTTTAGCGTACAAGAATGTCTTTTATGTGAATGAGAATACTACACCTTTAAAGTAGTAAAAATTACTTTTTTATGCAAAAACTACTTTTATACATAAATCAACTCAATAAATGTTATTGAATTTGTTTTAAAAGTTATTTTAAACCCATTAATAAAGATCATAATACATAAAATAATGGAAAAAGTCGGGAAGTGGTATAAAATCCTATTCTGGAATCGGAAAATTTTTGGCCGACTCTCTACAATACTACGCGACTTATTTTATTTTAGAATTAATCAATCGTTTCAGTCTTTATACAACCATTGACCAGAAGTTCTGAAAACGTATAAGACAAAGCTGCAGAGAAGGTCAGAATATATATACAACCTCTAGGTTGATTGTGACCTTGAAGGTCAGATTGTGTATTCCTCTATTAAAAAGCAATACGATATATTTCTCGAAATTGAAATGTATCCAAGGGCATCAAAAATGTAATTGTTTTATTTTTATTTTATTTTTTATTTATTTATTTCCAATGGCAGATTATGAACAGTTACAGAACAACGAAAAAAAAAAAAAAATAAAAAAAAGAAAAACAACAAAACATGCTGCAACAGAGTTCATTAATCTAACATATCTCTAGCCTCCCAATATCGCTCGGCGAGAAAAGTCTTGCTCAGAGCAGTACAGTGCAGTAGATGTGTGGAGTCCTTAGCCTCTCAGAGCTGCACAGAGTGCATATCGGGGAAGGAACAATTTTGAGTCTGTAAAGATGTTTACGCAGACAATCATGTCCAGTGGCTAGTCGGAAATGAGCGACTGTTCTACGCCTTGGAACATTACATAGATTTGGGATGGCATTCTTCCAGGACTTTTGGGAAACACGTATATATAGGTCTTCTTGAGCGCGGACTTTAATTGATCTTTTGATGAGATTTTTGATAGAGTGGAATGGTATAGGACGAGATATTTTATGTGTGATTAAAGCCCCCCTTTTTTGCCAGGAAGTCGACTTTCTCATTGCCTAGAACCCCACAGTGGGCAGGAACCCACTGAGGAAATGTAATTGTGGATGATAACAAACGATGATGGGAATGTGTATCCAGTATCACCTCATACCATCACTCCATGTGTTAAGCCTTTTTGATATATGGGTGATTCGAATCATTTTAATGATTCGCAACATTCCAATAAATATTTTAAAAAGTTCGTATCGAATAATCTTAATCTAATTTCGTGGCGTCACCTATCAATTGTGAAAGGAACTAATTGGATAAAATAATTTATATTTGTTTTATATTCATAAAATTTTTTTTAGCTCTTTTGCAAAAATATATTGAACATATACAGTTAAACTTTTCTACAATAAATATTTCAAATAATCATGTTAACCATAAACTAATTTTATTTATATTTACCATTTGTAAATTAATCACCACCATGCATAATTTTTCCACTTCGACGCCATTCTTTTTTAAATTCTAAAAATTGTTGATTTTTTATCACCACAACTAATGTATGTTTTATTTGATCTTTTAATCATCTTGTAAAATATAAAATTTAAGACATTTTTATTTGTAATAAAAATTTATAAGTTAGCTGTATTCTGAGATTCCTCTTCTAATGTTCTTGAAGTTTTGGAAAATTATTTGTTCCCAATTTAATGCTGGAATTGAATTTCTCGTAAGGTGCACACTTTTGCCATAGAAAATCTCCCATTAATTTAGAAAAACAAAATCCTCAAAAATAAAATTTTTTAAATAATATTTATTTAAAAACATAGTTATGATATTTATCCATTATTACAGTACCCATATGCAATTATTCATTCTTCTCATGCATCACAATTTAATTTTAAAAATAAAAAAGCAATTTTTGTTGTTGCGCAAATAGAAATAATTTGTATGAAACAAATAAACTTTTTTTCCTTACTCAATCAAAACTCATATATCATTTGAATCTTTTAAATATTAAATGATTCGTTTATTTCTTTCTACAAATTTTAAATTATTTGTCTTTAATTTAGACAACATTTTTAATGTAAAGATAAAAATGTCAAATTAATATTCAAATAACACTTTAAAACTTTTTTTCTAATTAAATAAAATATTTAAATAACTATATTCTTATTTCAATAAATCAATTAAAAATCAATGCAATTTTTCTTATAAAAATATTCAATACTAAAATATGTTAAAAATTAGAAACAGCAAGAAGGATAAAAAAAATTTACTTTGACTGAAAATAACGCAAACAAATATATAAATTAACAAATATATCCTTTATTGAAATGACAAAATATTTATTTTTAAACTCCCTTTTTAATTCCAATCTTTTTTTAATTTAATAAATTATGTGGTTTGATGTATAATGGAATATAAAGCAATCCGCTACAAAATACCTAATTCACCAAAATAATTAAAGATAAAAACATCCCAATAACCTAAAAATAATTATCCTAACGGTATCTTCCAAAAACTGTATTTTCTACTTTATGATCCGCAGTAGAAACCTTGTCCTTGAATGCTTATATATATGAAAAAAAGAAGCTTTTTATACATAAAACAATTAATATCAAATATATATTGCATACTACACATAAAAATTTATTTGATACAAAAAATAAAATTTATATCGACACGACAAATATCCAACCATCCCGGGGAAAAAAGTACTTATTATAGAAATAGATGTTTCTCAAGGAATAGGGTATTTTTGTGCTTAATTTCCCCACAATTAGAAATATAAATACAAAATATGTACACAATTTATATTATACATGTAATGCAGATAAGTACAATAAAACTGCAAAAATGGATTTTATTCAATGAAAGATCTCATATAAATCAAATCTCTAGAAATAAAATATTACTAAAAATAAAATTTTCATGAAATACAAAATAAAACATTCTTTATCTACTAACCAACTACACTCATATCCATAAATTAAGGATAATGAAGTTCAGGCAAAGAAAGAGACAGAAGCAAAACAAATTTGACTTATTTGTAAAGTCTATTTATTAAACAAAAGGTAAAGAGCAAAAAAAGATGCTATATGTTTGACATAATTAATAAAAATTGCGATTTTTACTCCCTGTAGCAAATTTCAAAAAGAACCTATTTACAAAAAACAGTATAACATGGTTAGTACGATGGTTAATATGGAGTATGTCTCCCGGACGATGCAATACAGACCTTACAACGCCTAGGCATGCTGAGTATCAAATTATCAATCTGATCTTGGGGAATATTACACCACTCATTAAGCAATGCCCTCTGAAGTTCCGGTTGACAGGTGGGAGGGGGTTGACCGGATAATTCGTCGGCCAAGCCATTGCTCTATTGGATTCAAGTCCGGTGAGTATGCTGGCCAATCCATACGGGTAATATCCTCCAATTGAAGGCATTCGTCTACAATGTTTGCACGGTGAGGACGGGCGTTGTCCTCCATAAACAGAAATTCATCACCCATAGCGCCCTGAAACAAACGTACATGTTGTTCCAGAATGACATCCCGATAGATGTGGCCTGTCATCGTTACACTCTGAACATGCAGGTCAGTTCTGGAACCAAGAATAATTCCTCCCCAAACGAGCCATCCTGCACCACCGTAACGGTGTCGTTCAATGGTGTTCTCTTGGTGGTAACGGGTGCCATAACGGGATTGGAATCCACGTTAAACTGTAGGCTCCCGTCTAATTACCCTAAAGTGAGCATAAAATGACCTTAGAGCGACAAACAAAACCATTATCAATGCTTTCACCCTCGAAGGACAGCCCCTTCTCACTACAGGTTTACAGAGATTCTCACTACTATATTGCCACTCTTTTTCGCTAATTTTTTAGACATCTTTCACCCCATCTTCTCTTTCGATTCTCGATTCATCGAAGATCTTATTGACTTTTCTTCTACCCCTTTTAAACCAACACTGATTCTCAATAATTGGTCACAACTTTCATCTAGAGACTACCTATCGGCTCTTATTGGTTTTGGGTTTCATTGTTACCCGCAATTATCCTTAGAAAATTTTTTTCTTCTAATGCAGCTGGCATTATAGACCGTGATCTAGAAAGTCGTCTCATTGAAAAGAATCCTCTTTTCATTGAATTGCTGAGTGTTTTCTGCAATAAGTGCGCCAAAAACTACAACCTTAATGATAATCAGAACATTACATTTTGGCTCATGTGTCTTTTTTTATCCATATGTATTATAGTATATAATAAATGAAAAACAATATGCAAGTTATCCTTGGATGGAAGGATGAAAATATACTTTTTATTTATTTATGCCAGCTAATTTTTTTCCACGTAAAAATTTACAGTTAAATTTTTTAAAAAATTAGATGCGCAGGAGATTTCTAAATGAATTTTTTTTTTTAAATTTAGAACAGTTTTTTAAAAAATGAAAATATATTTACCTTCTTCGAAAAGAATATTGATTCAAGTTAAAATTTTTTATTCTTTTTTTAATACTACACATTTATTCAGAAATCTCAGTTCATTCAGAAACTTGCACACTTTTTAACGAAAGAAAAATTCTTCTCCAAAAAAAACTATTCCTTTAAAGTAAAGTAAACACTTTAAGCTACTTCATGAACGATCATTGAAATAAATTGCAACACTCTGTATTCACAGAATTGAAAACAACTTTTTGTTTAATATTGAAATCTTTTCTCAGATCAGCCACTTTCTATAGGATTGTCTATTTACAACCAATGATTTTCTTTACTATTTTTAATTTTTAGCGCATATATAAAAAGTTTTAAATAAAAGCATTGGTTTTGTAACAAAGTTTTTGTAACTTTCAGAAGTATTTAATTTTATTAATTAATATTTTCATGTTTTGATTCAAATATACACCTAATGTTTATGAAAAGAAAATAAGGGTTTAATAAATGTTTGAAATTAAAAAAGACTTAAGATAAGACTCTTTTCTTATGTTTTTGTGACAAATCTTCTTATATCTGGAAAAATAAGTAATTTGCATCGAAACAAAATAGATAATAATAAAATTTTAAAAAAATTGCAACATTTGATGTCATATTCGCGATGGACCTATATTTTTATATTTTTGTTTTTCTTAAATAAAAAATGCATAAAATGAAAATTTTCGAAATACATTCAATTATTGCAAATCTTTTAATCAATTAAAATTTCAAATTAAATTCAAATGATTAACACAATATAATTGATAATATTGCGTTAATCATTTTGGAAAAAGTAATTAATATTTAATGAAGTAGTTGTCTTAAAAGTCTTTACTTAAAATATCCGATTCGTTTTTTTTTTTTTTTTTTTTACATTACATAAAAAAAAAAAAAATATTTAATGAATTTTTAATGTAATAGAACAGTGGTTTCCAAAGAGGAGCTGCTATACTTCATAGTGTCTCCAGTGCGTTTGCAATGCTCTTTCACAGAGGCACAGAGAAATGTTACAAAAATTTTAATACTTTTATTTCCCTTTTCAATTCAATGTTATTGACTTTCAGGAAAGTCGAATTCCATTTAAAACTTTTAAATTTGTGCGAAACTTGTTTATGTAGTCATCATGGTAAAAATTAACTCTTGTTGGAAAATCATTTTGAAAAATGAAATAAGGATAACTATAAACAATTTGAAATTAAATTGGTTATAGTCATCCTTATTCAAAAATTTGAGGCCATCAAAATCTTATTCATTCCATCAATAATATTTTATTACTTTAGTAATTGCTATTGAATGAATTATTAATAATTGAGTATTATATTAAAAATTAACGTGCGTTTTTTTTTTTTCATTTAACGCTTTAATTAAAATCATTATTTGTTGTTTCGTAGAAGCTACCTGTAAGAATTTGATACAGAGAGTCTTTTGAAAACCGTAGATTCATTCAGGATGCGTTCATCATCATTGTTGAATAAAGATGTCGAGTGCCTGAACGCGAAGCGTTCATCTACTCAATGGTATGTGAAGGCAGTAGGAAAGAAAAGTCATGATAAAAAGATAATAGTAATCGTATGATTTGAGAGAAAAAAAGAAGAAAGTAAGAAAAATGTAAATCATCGGTGATGGAAACGTAACAAGAAATTTATGATCAGTAAATATGCGTTGAAGTAAAATATCTAAAAAGCGATAAGTGAGCAGGAAATTATGGTAGTTTGAGGCTTCGATTCCATTTAGAAGTAGAGTAAGGATACTTGTATTTTCCATTCAATTGCGTAAATATAGTTGTATGAAGGTATTGAAGTATTGAATGGTATTGAATGAATGAATTGAATGAATATCAATGGTATTGAAGAAATTTCTAGAAAGTTTAGTAATATAGTTGTCAATAGAATCAATTTTTAAATCTTGATGAATTGTAGAGTTGCGGACAAACCAGGGTGCACCAGTCAGGATGCGTTCAAAACGAAAATATTCAATAATCAGTGCATTAGAGCCATTATCCTGTGATTTCTTTTATCAAGATTAAGATTGTCATCGATTTACATTACAAGGATACCTTTTTCGATGATTGAATAATTGACACACCATCAATGTGCCAATTATTCTTAAAATAAATCATTAATTTAGATTCCTTAAAACATTAAGTGCTTTTATTAATATTTTATTCAGTATACAATACTTTTAATAAAAATTCTCATTAATGGCAACATCTCTTTTCGAAAATAAACGGTGCAATAGTTCCTTGTTCTTGCCTGAACGTGACTTTTGAATATCTGATTGCGATTAGTGATAGAAATTTGAAGTTGATAGAAAAATTATCCTTTCTTTTTTGATTTGGTAAAAAGGATTTCTTTATATAGCATTACTGCATTGTGAAAAAAAATATTCTTTATAATATGTATTTATTACGGAATACTGTCAATTCAAACTATTGTATATTTTAATTTAAGCGAACTCTCAAAATGAAAAACTTTATATTAATAATTTGTCTCTTTTAAATTTTATTGATAAAATTTATCCAATATTTTTAGATCCGTAAATATAGTAAATTAATTTAATAAGATATTCTTCATTTAATTATTGTGAATTTTCAAATTTTAAAGTTTGCAATCAATGAAATTTATTTAAATAGTTGTCTTAATTAAATAAAATCCACAGTAATTTGAATCTCAAATGAAATTGATAGTCTAAAGTTAATTAAAACAGTGAATAGTTTTTTTCAAAAAATAATGATGAAAATTTTTTTTTTTTTTTTTAATTTTGTAAGGTGATTGATTAATAAGTATTAAATTTAACTGACATATAAACATCAATGTGTGACTGTATTTCCTTATAAATTTATTCGTGTTGAAATAAATTTACTTTCCATTCAATTAACATTTTTTTTTTTCAAAGGGAAGAAAGTGTAAATTTACCTGATATTTATTTTATATTTTTTAACTGAAAGCTTCTAAACTTCTTGGACTAAAGGTCAGTTTGACTGTTATACAAAATCAGATAGACTATAATTAGTAGACTCCTGCTCAATATAACACTTCTAAAACAGATAATTAAAAAAAAAAATGTCATTAAAATATGATGTACACAACATTTTTTTTAGTATCAGCATTAATTTATAAAAAATATTAGACGTATTTTATTTGAACAAATTTGAATAGTATATTAATTGATGGAGCTGTAATTGTGCTAAAGGTTAGAAGAGTTTTTAGCTGACACAGTGTGATCAGTTGTAAAATAAAGACACGTTTTTTTTTCCTCTGTAAACAAAACTATGTACATATTGTTAGTTGAAAAATACAATTAGATTAATCTTGTTTATTATTAATGCTAAATTCTAATCTATTCATATAAATCAGTAGTTATTATATTGTGGTATTTATATAATCAGTGGTTATGCTTTTCTTCTCTAATAAATTAGTGTGCAATCTTAATAAACCAATTTCTGCTTAATCAAACAAAAATCAGATAAGTTTTTTTTTTCCTTTTACTGCATGTGCTTAAAACTATTTCAATGGCTATGCAGCCTTGTTGAAATTTTTTTTCCTCAAATTTCCGGCCTAATAGTTCCTATTTTGCCCATTGTCACCATGGATCATATTCATTGTGTTTGTAGCTATGGAGATATATTTTCTACCTATTACATAAATTTTGACTTTCTTAAGGAGCATTAATATTCATGCAGTATTTTGTTACTAATTAAAAAAAAATTGTCTAATTCATCTTTATAAGCATATAAGGTAATTTATGTTAAATAATCAGAAACAGAAATAAAAGCTTAAAACTTTGCAATGACATTTAAATTGAAAATATTAAATAAATTTTTTAGTTCTTTTTTTTTTTTTTTTTTTTTTTTACATAATATAAAAAATATATATATAAACCCCATGAAATTAAAAAATAAAAATAGAAATATATATTTTATTAACAATAAATTACGTTGAATTTCATTATAAGAAATTATATTTTTTTTAGTTAAATTACTTTTGTATGGAGGATAGGAATTGAGAGTAATTCTTGATGAAAAATAGATTTCTCAATTATGTAACTTTTTCGATTATAAGAAAAATTATAAATTAAAAATATCTTTCTTTGAATAATAATAATAATATGTATGTATGTGTACTTTAATTTAAAATCTCCATGTGCTATATTTATTTTGTTTAAGAAGTATACATATTTGTATTATCTAATCAAATGCAGTAGTTTTTTAACTAAGCTTTATGTATAATTGTTTCTGTTATATATTTCTTTATTATATTTTTTAGGTTAGGATTTTAATATTTATTATGGCTACGATGCAGAAATTGTGGTCAGAAATGCGAGCCTTTAAAGATGATTTGAGACCAAAATATATACTATCTGCTCTTGTTAATAATGAAGTGATTACCTCAAAAGACAGAGAAAAATTTTAGAATATGTATGTGATTTTTCATATTGCTACCATTTTTTTTTTTTCTTTCCCATTTTAACACTTCTAGGAACCATATATAATCCAGCATCATATTTTCATTAATTTAATTCTTAAATGTTGTCAGCTAATTTGCATGATTTTAAAATCTCTTCAACAGATTTCTTTATAATTTTTGTTTAGTGCTTTTTTAAAAATTTCTTTAAATATTTTTTTTTTATATTTTTCACATTGATAAATAGTAAACCTGTTATAAAAATATAATTTTTCCCTTCAATAATGAATTCGACTTAAGACCAGTTTTTACTATCTATGTGTATATTTCTCAAAGTTTGTGCGTGTGTCCTTCTATCTATGCACATCACAATTTCATCAAAATTGGCAGGGGATACTTCTAATACAAAGCCTAGAAAAAAATATCGAAATTACAGCTACAGTCTTTTTAAGAAATTAACAAATAAATTTCACACCAATTTGGTAACTTTTATGGTTGGTGAATCTTATGCTGTACTGTTCATAGACAGACTGATGTAAAATAAGCATACTTACAGCTGAATTATAACCACCTAAAATTTTGTTTAGGGAATAATAAAAAAAAATCATTTGCATTGCCATTTTCCCAATAAAAATTTCCCTGTTTAATCCTAGACTTTTATACCTCCAAATTCGAAAAGCTACAATTCCCAATACAACTTTTTTGCTATGTCTATAAAAAAAAAAAAAAAAAAAAGCAAAAGGCCAATTTCTTAAAAATGCTGGGATTGATTTGAGATCAGACTGCTTTAGTCATGTTCAATTAAATATGAGATCTAGAATCTGAAATCTAGAGTTTAGTGGAAAAATGTATATATACTTGCAAACGACAGGAAAACAAAGATTGTTGTTTGCTATCGGGCTCTAACTGGTAAATAAATAAATCTTGCATAATAATTATGTAATTTTTTGCTAATTAAAATAATGTTAAAACTAAAAAGATGAAGTATTGCATCTTAAATCCAATCATTTTTGAATTTATACAGGGTGATTATAATTAAAGTCCCACTTTTAAAATGCTGCAAAAAAAGAACCACTCATCACAATGAGTTCAAATTTGAACTGAAGATACTTTAAGAAGGAAGAAACTGTATGGCATCAAGAAAAAGTTCCACCAATTTTTCCTGTCCAATTTGACATGACCTTTGCCATGGATGGGCTTTCCACTAGCAGTGTCACAACTGTTGAATGACTTGGAAGTCATTTTTTCCATCAAAAAACCAAAGCAATTAAGCACATTGAACACTACAGTTGGTTTAATGTGCACCTCATCCAAATGTGTTGTAATTTCGATTCAAAATATCACTGGCAGCCGAGTTAACTTTCCTTATACCGCTTACAGCACCATCTATTAATACACTTTGGAACTTTTTATGCCTTACTGTTAAAGAGTAACTTTAAAGTACAAAGTATCTTCAATTCAAATTTGAACTCATTGCGACAAGTGGTTCTTTTTTATAGCATTTTGAAAGTGGAATTTTAATTATAATCATCCTGTATATACCTTGTATCTCTTTATATTTATACAATATTAAATAAACAACCTACTGATTCAGTAATCACATTAAAATATTTTTACTGACATCCATGCCTCTGATGAAAAAAAAAGCTATCTTTCTAATGTAAATTTTCCAATTTATTTCTTTGATATAAAAGAGCTAATAAGTTTTATTTTATGAAGCTGAGCAACTCTGGATTATATGTGCTAGTTTGTTTGTGCCAGATATAATTTTCTTAGTATCTTGGA
Organism: Caerostris extrusa; assembly: GCA_021605095.1. Taxonomy (NCBI): domain Eukaryota; kingdom Metazoa; phylum Arthropoda; class Arachnida; order Araneae; family Araneidae; genus Caerostris; species Caerostris extrusa. The sequence goes on along the minus strand of BPLR01014805.1, from coordinate 51,982 downwards.
ATTTTTTCTTAATGAGCATTTTATGGTGTGTTAAAAAATTTTCTTCCTGAATATTAATAATTAATTTGAGATATACATTATGAAATCAGTGTTATTTCATATTACTGATTGTTGAACTTTAAAGAGCATTATTTTCAATTGTATTTATTGTTCTTTTTGTTCTAATGCATATTTTCATTTGGAATGAAATGTTTTCAAATCAAGATATTTTTTAAAATTGAAACACGTTAAGTTCAAAAATTAAATTCAGTGAATGTTTAATTTTTTACAGTTAACATTTTACTGAAATAATTGAAAAAATATGTGCAGTAAAGATATTTTTTTACTTAAGGTAATTGGACCAGGAGAATGTTATTCATTATCATTCAAAAGCACTATTTGTAAATGTTTTTCCTTTTTCAGAAATATTTTGTTAATCTTACTAAAATTTGAATTGGTTGTATGAAGGCATTTTAAAAACTTTTATATGTCCTTCTGATGATTTTAATGACATTTTTATATGCTTAAAGCTAATCATTTTCAAGTAAAGTCTTATTAATCAATTTGAAATTTATTTCAAGTTATAAATGGAATATAAATTGTATACCAAAAGAATAAATTTGAATTTGATTTATCATTGTTTTAAATATATCATTTTAAAAGATATTTTTTTTTTTTTTTTTTAAAGTTTTAAGCAGTTATTTCAATAAATCTAAAAAATTCTTTCTACCTTTTTATTTTTTCCAGACAAAGCCACCTGAACAAGTTGAAGAGTTAGTTTCAATATTGAATTATAAATCTGAATTACAACTAAAAGGTTTTATAAAGGTACTTGAAGAGGAAGATGAATCTGGTTGCAGACCTTATCCCTGGCTTGCCGAAAAGCTTAAAATCACAAATTATTTAAATGATAACGTGGATAGAATTTTAACAAATGGAACTGTGCCATTTCCAATAAATCACTTACTTTCCTAGAAACGAGAAATTAAAGATTATTCGTGGAAAATTAGAAGTGGCAGCTAAGGAAAAACGCCACTGGGTTGTTTTGCATGGCCCTATTGGATCAGGAAAGTCTGTATTAGCTGCAGAAGCTGTTAGAGATACTAATTTGATAGAAAAATACTTTTCAGAGGGGTCTATTGGTTACCAATTGGAAACATTAAAGGAGATAATGCAATAGAAAACAAAATTAAAAATCTATTTGAATTAATGGAATTAAAGACTGATTTTCCTACAGATGCCAGTTGTTCTGTTTTGAATGCTAAACTTAGAAAAGAAGTCATTAAGAAGCGTCATATACTGTTAATTTTAGATGATGTTTTTAATACTAATATTATAAAAGCATTTGATATAGGATGTCCTATATTAGTTACAACAAAGATTTTAAACTCTGTTAGCAGAATTTCAGACTATACATCTATAGTTACCTGTGGAAATGATCTAAAAAATGACGAGATTTTGTTCATACTTTCAAGATATGTGAATTGTGAAAATATCAGTTGCCTAAAGTTGTTGATGAGATCAGAGAAATGTATAAGTATGTTGATTTCTTTTGTTTTAAATTTATAATGAAATTGTTGAGTATAATTCTTTAATTCCTAATGAAATCTAGAATAAATTTTTAAGTACTAAAATAAATTAGATTATTTTTTAAATTATTTAGCATGGCAAGTATATCTATTATGTGTAAAATTAAATTATGTGCATATATCATTACCTTATACAAATCTTGTCAAAATAAAACAGTCCATGGAAAGGATACTCATCCCAAGTTTTGTAAAGTTTATAGAACAGGAATGCACAGATGTAAAGGTTGCATGTATTCGATTGTAGTTGCATGCATAAAAAAAAAGTGAATAACCTACCTACCTACCTTTATTTCATGTAGGTCTCCTTAATTTGTGTCTGTAATATTCAAAGTTGGATATAAGATAAATTGTCTGTGCATACAACCCAAAACTATCTGACAACTTGCAATAGCTCAAGATAATAGAATCTAAAACTATTAAACATTTTAAAATATTATCAGCATGTATAAAAATAATATATACATGTATAAACATCAGTAGTACTTGTTTGAAGCTTAGCTTTAAAATAATGTTTTTCTGCTTCTAATTATGAAACCATGAAAAGAAAGGATGAACCTTTTCTTCATCTGCATGACTTTTAAAATAATATCACATTTAGTTTTTAGTGGTCTATTTACAGAAAGCATTATTTCACGGCGAGTCATTTTTATCTGTAATGCATCTTCTCTGTGATTATATACATAATGGGAATAAAATTCACAAACACATTCAATTGATTAAAATGTAAGTGATTTTTGTGGTGGATTGTGAAATTTTTACTTTTTATGTAAGATATTGGCATGTCGTTTTTTTTTTTTTTAGATAATATTTAAGCATTTTTGTTATGAAAATTGTTAGCAGAATCTCCAAATCTCAATAAATATATTCACCACTAATCCAATTAGTATTTTAGTACTCGAGCTTTGTAATAAACATGCTTAGGAATGATTTGTCAAGGGTTTCTACTTATCAGTTTTTATATTTATTGGTGAGATTGTTTGCTTTATTGTTTTCAAACATATGCTGATTAAAATAGGCTTATACATTTTAATGTATTATCCAGCAACAATCAATCATTAAAATTTAGATGAGAGAGATTTAAAATCAAAATTACCATCAATTTTAAAATTGAACATATAAAGTAAAAATCTTATAAAATATGTCAGGAATCCTTGAAACAAACATTTACTGATGGTTAATGTCTTAATAACCAACAGAATTAAAACTGTTGAGTTAGAAAGAATGAAGATATAAACCCTACATCTAGGCTAATAAATTACTGAAAATTGTAGTTTTCATTAAATTAAAAATATTAATGTATATTCTAATATTACAGTGTTAAAAAAATGTTAATGTTATTAAACTAGAAAAGGTCATGTTTAATCTTTTATCAAAATCTTAAAACATTAAAAAAATACTTATTTCTTTTTGAAGTAAAATTGATCTATTATAAGGCGTCAGGCCATAAAAGTAAAAAGATATTGATATGCTGCAGTTTGTATGAAATTTCTGTAAAATGACAAATATTGTTTCAACTTTATAATTTTCATGTTTATAATAATTAGCTATAAGGTTTTGAAAATTTCTCTTTTGAATTTTATATTATACCCTATTATTATTAAGAATTATAAGATAAGATATGCCTATTATTATAAAATTATTTCTCTTTTTTTTTTTTTTTATATTCATATGTATACCTACATATTTTATCAACAATTACTTTTGTTAAGCTATAGCTGTAAAGATAATTAACGAGAAATTTACTTTCTGTGTTAATGAACTAAATTCATCTTACAATTATTATGCCTTAAGGCAAGCGCTGCATAGATGTTATTAAAATTGCATCACCCATTCAGGCCCCTCACAATAAAATCATTTAAAATTGTAATTACTTGTTTTTAATAGTAGATGACCCTTTTACCATGAATGTTCTTTAAACTGAATAAAGGTTTACGTTACGTATTTTAAGAAAAGATTTGAAATCATAATATTGATTTATGCCATTCGAATTATTCTTTTTTAAAAGCTTATATGCTGTTTTTTTAATTTAAATATAAAACATTTAATGTTACAATTATATAGTATATTTGGTTTTATTAAATGTAACTGTATTTTATGCTTCTAAATTTTTTGTATTATGTATGTTTTAATTTATTTTTAAAGTTTCATTTCCTTTTAGAGTCTCCTTTATTTACTTGCCTGATTGGCAGTTATATGGCTGATATTGGAAACAATGAAGGAAAATGGGAGGATTTGAATAAAAGTTGATCGACCAAGGAATATTAAAAACTGTCAGAAAGCGTAATCCATCTGGAGATACAGGAAATGAATATGAATATGAAGATTATGTTAAAGTCGTAAATATTTGTCTTGAACAAACTCGCGATTGGAAAGAGTATAAAGAGTATTATTTAGATTTCTTAATCTTTCAACGACATATTAATGTTACTAATAAGGTAAAGTATTTTTCAGAAATATTATCTGATTGTAATTTGTGTTATACTTATATATATGTATTAAGTAAATTTTAAATTTCTTTACTATATTTAGATGAATTTCATTGAAAAATGCTTTTTTTAATTCTATTTTGAACAATACTGGTATTTTCAGTTGTATGCATTGTATATAACATAGTATTACTAGTTATATATATTTTAAGAATATAAAGGTAATTTTTTTCCTTAAATTACATCTATTGTGGGAAAAGTAACTTTTTAGTAGTGGTCAGATAACATTTGAACTAAATATTAATACAATTGATATTTCTTTTTAAAAATCCTTTTGTATCATTAATTTTTAATATTTCTCTGATATTGTTAAATATAGAAAATCTTGTATATTTTTTATGCATAAGCCAAGAATGTTTAGAAAGGGGTATTTTATAGTATAGGGGTCTGTTATTTTTTGAAGAAAAGCACACTCTGCGATACACAGATCACAGCTTATATTAAAATATACTGTATTTTTAATTTGTGTATAGAACAGGTTGATTAGAAAAGGGTTTACAGTCTTGTAGGATAATTTAGGAATACCAAAGTAAGTGTATTTCAATTATGCATAGAAACATATAGATAGAAAGTCATATGTTCACTCTGGAAGTCATTTTGTCCAAAAGTAATTTGAAGAACATTAGTCAATTTTATTTCAGTCTTTATTTTCTTGAAGTGGTATCAGATTTACTACATGAAGTTCTGGCATCTATTCTATTTGTCTTTTACCTCAGCAGGTGTCCTTGCATATCAGCAGTATATTTGAAAATATTTGAACCATTATTTTCTTGTGCAGTATATTCACCAGGAATGGACCCATCTCTTGGCCATTATGGTCCCTCAACAATGGATAGGATAAGTTCCTTGTAACTTATGATGAAGACCTTGTAGCAACAATTGTTCAATCAGCAATATATGATTGTGGAAATCCTCGTGTGTTTAAAAATGTTAGCTAATCCATAGTTCACTAATATGAGTTTTATATTGCTATAAATGGCAGCAATTTTAATTTCTTCAGCTTTCTTTTCAGCAGCCTTCTGTAAAATTCTCTAAACTTATTTACTGAAACATGCCTGCATTCTTTCATTTTTGATGCTATTTATATTGCAACACATGCAAAAGATATTTCTGCCTATATTTTGTGACCCATTTATTTTGATAGGCCTCGTTTACCCTTAAAATTTGTGGGAACTCTTTCGAATCACCCTCATATGTATGTGTGTAAATGATTATATTATTGTATAGTTTTGCAATGCAAAAAATGATTTTTTTTAAATTTTAATGAACAAGCATGCATAAAATATGTATATAAAATTGACAATAAAGTTTAATAGAAATCTTATATTTGGTCATATTTTATGATCCAATATAAGCGCAAAAAATTTAGATGCTGCAAAAAAAAAAAGTTTAATTTATAGATAAATTGTTGCTTCTTCATCTTTTGGGTTATTGTATTTTCTAGTTTTAAAGATAAGAATCAATAATATCTTTTGATAAACAGCTTATAAGTATATTCTTCAATTGTTTAAGGAAGTAAAATTTCTGAATTAGCTCCTGTATATTATAAATTATCGATTGAGAATTTCAAATTATTATTAAGAGAGATTAAATTAAGGCATAATGAAATACTAATTAACCAATAATGGGAAATTATATTTGATAAAGTAAACACGTTAAAGTTCATGCTATTGAGATTAATAAAATGTAGTATATCATTTGTAAATTGGCTCTAATTTGGCTCAGGTGTTTTTCATTTATAATTTATGTTAAATATTACTTAATAAAGATTAGTATAATTTGTGTAAGGCACTATATATATATATATATATATATATACATATGGAAAATGCATTTAAACAAAAGAAATTAGTTAATTTTCGTGAAAATGATTAAGTTTTTCTATATCTCTTTTCAATTTTAATTTCCTTATGAATAAAATTATACATCATAATATTGACACCTAATTCATTTCCTTATTTAATTAAATTATGAGCTCGAAATTATTATTATACAATGATAAAAGGCAATAACAAAAATTTCCAAAAAAAAAAGGAAATGTATTGTTTTTTAATGATGATTTTTAAGATGAAGAACATAGAAAAAATGGTACAAAGGAAACAGAAATATAGTAGCTTATTTTGTTCATATTTTAAAACAGCTGGTTATGTTTTTGAAATTCTGTTAAAAAATAGTATAAATGAAATGTTTTGAAAGAAAATTATTACATTCTTACAATTAATTATAGATGTTCATTAGAGGAGGAGGATTTTCTAATATTAACTGTGATTTGTTTTTATGGATAATTTTCTGCTGTATAAATTAAATTGCATTTATTTATTTATTTTTCCAATTAATTTATTAACCATTGATGTTATTAAAGCTGCATTGATGGTAAGTTAGAACTGTATATTTTTAGTAAAATATAACTTTTCTTTGTTCACCAATAATATTTATGTTTGGAAATCTAATCAGAGGATTTATGACAAATATATAAATTTATACTTTTATGCATATTGTTTTATAAGTTTTGATGCAATTAATTTTGGTTGTATAGAGAATTATAATGTATTCTTCTAGAATTATTTAATGAATTTTAATTTTAGGTTTTAGAAATTTTATGGGATAAAAAAGAAATGACAGTAGTAGATATGATGACTCCCCCTCTCTAACGGTTGTTTGGTGGATATGGAGTATAAAAATGAAGAAAAAATTTTTTGCTATTCTATTCATGAAATTTTCCTGCTTGGACTAGAAAAACATATTGAGCATACTGATGATGTAAGTTTAACTTTTTTTTTTTTTTTTTTTTTTTGCTTTAAACTAATGCAATAAAGAATAAGAACATTAAATGTTTTTTAAAAAATTATAATAGCTTTTAACTATATTTTTAATTATAATCTAATTTTATTACAGTTATATTCTTTATCAGTCCAACAGCTTAACATAACTTATAGTTATATTCTTTAGAAAGTCAACAATTAAGCATTTGCCAACACTATAAAATCATTAGATTTGAAAATAAGTTTTATACTTCCTAAAGGATTCATTATTTTTAATTATTAGCTGTAAGTTAATGTTATGTTTTGAATTTTTACTCAAATGATGTGATGCTTTTTTAAGACATCTAAATGTAGTTTAGCAGGTTTTTAATCACTTTGTATTAGAAATAAAAGTTTTATGGTCAATATTCAGCTCTTTTTTCAATATTTATTAACATGTAATGCATATTTTATTACCTCCCCCTCTATCTTTTTTTTGAAGAGTGCTTAAAGCTTAATATATATGTGAATTATGATTTATTGTGGAATTCAACAATTTTTTTTTATAAGGAAAAGTTATAGTGAATGTATGTGATCCATTGAGACACAAGATTTTGAGTTTTAAAGCATATACATGTTACATGTATTTGAGGTGATGTGTACCATATATTTGACATTTGTCATGGTCGTATTTATCTACTCTTTTTATCCTTTATGTAGAATGCCAGTGAAAATAATATGTTTCTGAAGAACAAAATTTGTTGTAAGGGGAATCAATAACATTTAATTAACATTATTAATTGCAATTTTTTACATATTGTATAAAATAAAGAATGAAGAATCATGCAAATAGAGCCTTTGTAACATACATTGAATCGAAAAACTAAAGGTGTCATTAAATAGCACTAAATAGTTAACATTAATAGCTTGAATTTTCCTTGATTTATGTTCTTAATGGAAGTTCAAATTTTTAGACTACATTAAATTACATTGCCTTGTGATGTAAACAAAATTATTTCTTTTTAAAAACTGAATATTATGACTGTAAATTCAATTTTATGTGGCATTAATGTTAAAAGTTGTAAAATATTTTTTAAGTGTGTGGTTTATTATTAAAACATTTCTAACAATTTGTTTAATTTTGGATTTCTCTATTTCTAAATAAGTATTTCTTGTGATTAGCGTTTTGGGAAAATGAAATTGCTTCGTTAATGAAAACTTTCATTTCTATGCTATGAATTGCATGCTACCTTTAGCGATCAAATATTGTCAGTTCATTCTGAATATTAAAATATTTAATTGATCACATCTTAAATTTAAAAATATATATATTTACAATAATCCTGGGTGTGTACGAATTTTTTTAAATATGTTATTAGTTTAATATTAATGGCTGTAAATTAAATTCAACAATTGTAAATAGATCTACCTTCTGATATACATGGAAAATTATTTCCTCAGAATTTCATATAAATTACAATCATATTTTCTTTATGTAAAACTGTGTTATTTGATAACAACCCAAATTGAGCATAATATAGCCTTTAAGGTTAGTTATCCATCTAATGGCTTCAATAAAAATTCATATTCTTAATAATGCAATTTGCATTTTGGTATGGAAAATTTTAAGGATGCCATGGGGCATATTAATTAGTAGAAATTCTTTAAAATAATAACCTTCTACTTAAATACCTTATGGCATCTGGGACAAAAAAAATTAATGAAGTCAGTCATTGGAAATTGTATCAACTACCTATGTTTTCTTATTGGCTATTCAATAAATGGAAAGATTGATGATATTTAGTTCATTAAATCTATATGCTTTTTTTATATATATAACCAATAATTTCATTAACTCATCTCTTAAAAAATTAGGTACTTACTTATTAATGCCACCTTAGCTACAGTTGCGCCAATAAAGAGCAATCTTGTTGTTCGCACACGCACGCACGCAGTTATCTTTTGAACGCCAACCGCATGTACAGATTTGACAGTTTCTAAGTGGCGCCAATCTACACTTTATTGTATCTGTTAGATTGGTGCCACTTAAAACTGCCAAATCTGTAGCTGTTAGATTGGCGCCACGTAAAACCACCAAATCTGTAGCTAAGGTGCCGTTAATACGCAAGTACCAAAAATTACTAAAGAAAATAATTATGCAACTTTTCTATGAGTCTTGATCATTTGCTATTTTTTAGCTTTCAACAAATAAGTTCTCATGATTTATTTATTTCCTTTTATTTATTTATTTGAGGTTGTCACTGTTAAAGACCTGCTCAGGGATGTATGAATTGGCAGCTATAATTTGAACAAGCTTTGCTGGGTATTGTTGTACTGCATCTTAACCAGCTGTGCTAGTTCACATTTCAATCTTATATTACATAAATAATGCCTTTGTTTGAATCTTTTGAACCATAGCTTGTTAAAAGGGATAAGTTCTTTTCAGCTGAAGAAGTTGATAATTGATCCTTTTCATAAAACCTTATTGCTAATTTTATTCCAATTACCTTCTGTTTTAGAATTTAGTCTTCACATCCATCAATATTAGTAATGACTTTTCTATATCATTGATTGCAATATCCCTTATGTAACAAACTGTGCTCATACCCGAATAGGTTCTAGTTCTTCACTTTTTCTAATAAAGATTTTATTTTTAGTTTCAATTGGAGCATTCAGTCAAAGCAAAAATTGGAAGTTTATTTTTTTAGATTTACTAATGGCTTGACTTTATAGAAATATGAGTGTAACAAAAATATTTATTTTTAGTTTTTTTTTTTTTAATATCATTTTGAAAGCTGTGAAATGTCATGAAATAAAGTACTATGTAAACCAGGGAATAAGCATATAAGTAAATATGAATTATGATATGTTCCTGTGTGGCATGTGATCACAGAATAACCACATTGTGCTTAATTATAGCAGATTCCATAAATCGGATTCTAGATCAAGGATTTTCATAAAACCAATTGTCATTTTCTAATCTTTATTTGTAATCAATTCTATTAATTTTTATTTACTTGATGATAAGTGGTGTTATTAAAAAGGATTTTAACAACAATTTGTAGAACACTAAAAATTTATGTTGAACTATAAAATTCTGTAGATTGAATCCTATTTATTTATACCATAATATTTATGTCTTTCGAAAAAAAAAATCATTATTGAATGTGCCTATAGAATTAAAAAATATATGTATGTCATTGAAATAGGAATTTAGTGCAAAACAAATTTACAGAAGTTAGATCTGGAATTTTTAAATGATAATATATATTAAGATATTTTATCTTGTTTTTTGTCAAATTCCCAAAAATAAGTATTATGTAATTATTTTTCCAAAATATGTTATGCTTACGATGTTTTCTAACAAAAAAATCTTTCAGATTTTCATTAAATAAATTTTAATTGACTATTTTTTTGCTTTCAGTATCAAAAAAGAAAAATATGATATTTATTCATCCTGTTTAAAAATTAAATTATTAAACTTAAAAAATAAAATCTCACTTTGTTTTATTCATTTTCAAAATCCCAGGTAAAAAAAAAATGTAATATTATTTTTGTTTATATGTAACTATTCTAAAGTTAATTCTCAGTTATTTGTCACTGAAATTTTATTTCAAATATACTTTTTCTCCATATGTATATTAGAATTTTTTTATCTTCTATTAAATATTTAACCTTTTTAGTGAATTATCTTGTAACTTATCTTAGATGTGATGTTTATATTATACCGAAAATTCTTGTGAGTCTCATTTAATATCCCTCCTATGATGGAGGAAACATAACCTCCTAGATGAGAGAAACTTACATTTAAAATTGGTTAGATAAAGCTTGAAAGCAACTCATGATAGTTTTCATTGTTTTTGTAAAAAATAAATAAATAAAACCGTGAAAAACTACATACTAAACCTAATCTTCTAATATATATATATATATTGTTGTTAAATTAGAAAGAAATTAGTAAACATTTATTGTGAACTGATACTATTATTTTTTATGAATATAAATGAAAATTTAGTGATAGCAGAATTGAATATTACAGAAATCAATAAAGAAATAAATAAGTAAAGAGATTCAATAGAAAATCTTCTGATTTTTTGTGAGTATTCTAAAAACTTTGCATAATATTCATAACTATATACAACACAGTACTTCATTTGAATCAGATTACTCTAATTTCAATTAAATAAAACAGTTACTTTAAAAGTAGAAACAATTTAAATTTTTTTTATGTGAAAAATTATAATAAAACGAGTTAATAATTTTTCGTTAAATATCAGTTTTTAAAATATTTTACACTATTTAAACTTTTAATTCCCAAAGTTAATTTAATAAATCCTGCCACTGATATCTCTTTATTTCATCTGAAGTTTTATTATTTTATATTAGAGCTCAGAAATTCCTCTTTTCGTTTTAAGTCTTTCAAGTAATTCGTTATTATTCCTATGGCCTGATGTATTAGCAAAATGTTGCTATATTTTCTACTGAATAATAAAATAGATAAATTTTGTATATTAGATGTTTAGTCAAAATGAAGGCTTTTTTTATAATTATTATTCAGATTTTTTTTCTTTTAAAAAAGAGCAATGGTATTGCATTATCCTTGAAAAGAAATATTGATTGCTAAACAATATATAGTGAATATTGTTGAAAAGAATTTCTTTAAATTAGTTTTGCAAATTGATGCTTTTGTTTCAGTCACACAATATTTTTTTTTTTAAAGTCATAGAAAGCTTTTTTAGATTTTGTAATAATTTCCATAATCTTTATTCTAAATTAAAATACTTTATGCGTTATTTATTATGATTGCTAAAAAAAAAATTTCAAATATATTTGATTTACAGATTCAGAAGCGCCATAAGAAATTGGTTGAGAAAATATTGAAATTCTGTGAATTACCAGATGGAAGCTATGATTGGAAGAAATTGCCAGAACACTACATTCCTTTTACGTTTGGCTACCACTTGTATGAAGCTGGTGATCGTACATTATTCGAAAAGTTTTACTTAGATTTAAAATTGTTAGAACAATTGATACATTTGAACAAGAATCAAGTTGAAACAGTTATATCAAATTTTTTTTTATTATGAAAATGTAAGTTAAATTTTTGTGTGTGCAATATTGAAAATTGTTAAGATTTGTGTGCTTCTTTTTACATAAACACTTCAAATTCATTATCCAATTACTGAACAATAAAACAAGCAGATCCTGAAATTAGTTTCCTGATATTAATTGTCTATTTTACAACTATGTTTTTCAAGTACCTTGGATTCTCCCCTTCCTCAATGTTTAAAGATAAAAAAAATTTTCATATTTCAGTAGAACATTTTTAAGTGGTTAAATATTATTTATGGAAGTAATATATTGTTAATCTATAATTGTTATTATAGATGAATTATTTTCTGCTCAGTTTTTATTATAATTGATAAAAAATTTGTTTATTATTCTTATGAATTTGAAATTATTTCTTAAATAATTTATATATTAAATTTGTCTAATTGTTGCATTTTTTTTATTTATGTATAATAAAGTAGTGTTTAAATTCACATAAAATAAAAATAAATTTTATTTTATTTTGCTGGGCATAGGATTGTAAATTAATCTTCACTGTTTTGATTAAAATATTTTGTTTTGATGATGAAATATATTTAAATATAATAATTTTATATATTTAAAATAGATAGATAAAAAAAAGTTATATCTGGTTTTCTGTTACATTTTTGTTCATTATAAAAAGTTTTGTAGAAAAATTATTCAGATAACATTTAATTTTAAAATTGAGTATAAAAATGATATATTTATTAAATATGCAATGTTTTTAAAGATCTTCTATATATTTTTAAAAGTCATAGCAATAAATATGCATTAATAGCTGAAAATTTTAAAATGGCTTTGTTTATTAGAAAGATACTGTTGTTTTAATTAAACTATTATTTGTCAAAGGGGCTGATGGTCGAGTGACTAGCGCTCTGGCGCTTGATGCCACAGGTTTCGAGAGTTCCAGTGATGCCATGGATGTTTATAGTAGTTTAGAATCCGCTTTAAACCATAAGTCCCAGTCTAATATAACTGTTAGAGTGTTGGGCATAGAGTTGACAACCCTACCCTGTAAAAAGTAACAACATACCTTGTTTTGAAGTCCGCCATGGGGCTGTTGCACCACTGACAATGATTATTTGTCAAAGAAAGAAACAAACAATTATATTTCCTCATGTGTATCATGAAGTTTTCTCGAATCTATTGTAATCAATTGGATTTTTTTTTCCCAGATCAAATTTTTGTCTAATTAAGGAAATTCATTTAATATACCAAGTTTTTTTTTTTTTTTTTTTAGCAAATAATACATAAAAGTAATGCATTTTAGTATTTGTCATAAAAACTTTATATATTGCAGTTTCTTAAATATTGTCAGTACATTAAGAATTATAAATTATCTTTTTACAGGATGAAGCTGAAATGTTTAAATCATTTTTAAAAAGGAACAAAATTGCATTGATGAAGGGCAATGATATCATTCAACTAGCACTTTTTGAACGTAATGATTCTATAGTTTATAAGAAAGCTAAAGATTATGCAAGTACAATTAATAATGCAAAGTACTTTGATTGGTAGTAAGTAAAAAATTTTTTCTATTAATATGTATATCAGTTTCAGTTTCCTTAAATTGAAGAAAATTGCAAAAAATGTCAATCATTTGTTTAAAGAAAGCACAATCTGTATGAAATTTGGGGATGTTGTTGAAGAAAAATGCAAAATAAGGACAGTTTAATCGGTGATGATAAGATAAAAAGTCTGGAATAGTCTATATTGACTTTGAGTAATCATTTGGTAGAAGAGTTGCTATAGAGGGCTCTGAGAGATTAGAAGTAGGTTAAAATGAAAAACAGGTATCCATGTGGTCAAATGTGTGTCCTTGAAAATTATAATTATTGATTATTAATTCATTTAAAATATGACATTGGTTTGCGGAGAAAGATTTAGGACAATGCCTCTCTACAGCATCTCATGTGGAAACCATCCTTCTAGTGGCTGCTACAAGACAAGATATAAGTTGTGAAAAAAAAAAATTTAAAATCCTGCATTCCCAGAGTCTCAGATAGGGCTTGATATACTTTGTTAAGCCTTTTGATTGCCCAATTTTTAGTTTGAAGTTATTTCTAAAGTCTCTATGGACCACATAAGACATACACTGAACTTTCTAGCTACCATTGTCTTAATTTTTTACCTGCCTCTAATCTCTCAATGATCCTCTTTTCACAATTCTGCCTCAAGGGCAGATATTCCTTACATATGTGAAGGTGTCACAACCCCAGGGCAATCAAGTGGTTATTGCCTTAATTTTTTTTTTTTTTTTTTTTTTTTTTTTTTTCATGCCTTCTTCTGACTTTCACTCTTAATTCTTTTTTTTTTTTTTTTACCTTCATACTTCGTTTTCTAAATCACAGACCTCAGTGTTATATTAGTTTATGACTCATTGTTTTCTTGTGTTTTTCAAATACATATTTTATCATTGGTTTATCTCATAATCACATTTGTGCTATGCATTATTTCTTGTCATTACTTTAGCTTATCAAATAAATTTTGCTAACAATATTTTTTTTTTTTTTTTTATATGTGTTTGGATTTTCTAACAATATCAGTTCTTTGTCATGGCTCATATCCTCTTAAAAGGGGATACTGACAGTTAAATTCAGGGGAAGATGTGACTTTTGTATGAGCAAGATATCTCTTTGGCCTCCACTTTTAGCATATATGCAGTACTTCTCCATTTTCTAGGTATATTAATTGGCTGGCAATTACCAATTCTTTGGATCAGGAATACTCCCAGGGGCACATCTTTAGATGTGTACAGGTGTCATGACCCTGGGGTGACATGATCTTTCCTCCTATCTTTCTGTATTATTTTTTATGTTTAATCGTCTAGATCACAGACCTAATTATATCGCAGCATTTTGTCTCATTACTGTCATGTTAACGTTTTTTACCTGGTACTGTATTTTAACTGTTCTCATAATTAAATTTATCGTCTTTTAACCATTCTATTTTACTAGAATTTTAAGAAAAAACTTTTGATTGGTGCAGCATGGTCAAATCTGGCTCTTGTGCCATAAAACCCAAACTGTCAATCGGGCCAGGAGTTGCTTATGATTCACACAATGGGTCCCTTCCTGGTCATCACGCTAAGGGTATAGTTCATTCTAGAGAGTGGCTCACCATATTGATATTGTTCAGCACTAAAGCAGGAAACTGTTTTGCTTTTGAGGCTCCTTGATGTGTTGTGTAACTAGGGACCTAAACACTTTTTTTGCATTCCTTGACTTTGCTCTCTAAAACTTTGTGCCCTGCTGAAGGCCTTGATTCGTGAAAACTCAACACTTGCCTGCTGTACAATATTAAACAATCAAAATCAGGAAAACTAGAATACTTGTCCTTGTTTAACTGTTTGTGAGTATCCTCAGAAAATAGAGAACTCGCTTCGGTTTTACAATTTAAAATTCAAAAACCTTTGCATTCCATTTGTGGCGAATTAAAGAATGTAAAGAAACTAAAATCTGATGACCTATTTATTGAGCATTTAAATCCTCTCAAATCAAAGTTTTTTACAGACAACAAAATTGCTTGAACCTGTTGTCAACGTCCAACTATGTAGGTCACTAAATTTTTGCGTATATATAATATCCAAGACTGATTCATTATCTATATTTGAATCTGAAATTGAAAAAAAAACTAGGCAACCAAGTCATTTTTCTTGTTCAATTAAATCATAATTTTAAAAAAATTTGAAACTGACACACAAAACATAAAATATTGATTTTTTTTTTTTTTTTTTTTTTTTTTATATTTATACAAATACAATTAAAGCTAGATATCTTAATAACCATGCAGACCTTATATTCCAAACCTACTTAGATGTTTCAATTGCCAATGACAGGTGCTTGTCATGGAAAAACATATTCTAATTGTTCTTCTGTCTGTTACTCCTACTCAGAATGTAAATCAGAGGCAAAATGGATCCACTGGAAACAACCTCTAATTCTATAAAAACTGTTCCAGTGGCAGCTGGAGAAAAAAAAATAAAATAAATATATATAACTTATCCTGAAACCTCACTGACCTATCTTGCCATACGCTGATATGACAAAATACAAACCAGTAGCAAAAAAAGTCTTAAGCTGACATGTTTTTTTTCTGTCATGGCAGTATTACAGGAATAATTGCCATCCACTTAAAAAAAACTACAGCATCATTCCCGTCAACAATCAAACTCCAACGATTCTGCCATTTCCATCTACTAGATATTAACTCCAGCTTCTTCAACCTTGTCTGATTTTACACTTGTTAGTACTTATAAAACCCAATTGATTACTAAATCAAAATAAAATATGCAAGTCAATTTATCAGCAACAAAAGAGGATTTCATCAGGTAAAACAAACCAGTGACTGACAAAATAAAGTGAAATTCAAAGGCAGCTTAGTAAGAAAAGATTTACCAAACTGGTTTCTGGTCCATCTGAGTCATTAGAATCCATGACCTAGCCTGTGCCTCTAGTAATGGCAATAGTAGCAAGTATGAACAAGAACAAGATGATTTCAGACTGAAATGTTTTTTAATCACAAAAAATTTTAAGTACTGTGTTAACCTGGTGATGTATCAACTATTATGTTGATCAAGTTATCTAAATAAGTTTGAAACACATTCTGTAAATTGATTTTAGAATTTTAATCACTTTTAAATTTAAAATATATCATATTACATATTAATTGGCATAACTTGGGTTACACTGGTTCTTGTGCCATTAAACACCACCAGTCAAACAGCATATCACAATTCCTCTGACGATGATCATTCAAAATCATTGCATGAAATGGCTATTAGAGATTTTTAATTCCCCACTACAGTAAAACTTAGTTTTATTTGTAAATGCATTTTGTTACTTCCTGACGACATTTTGATTACACCATTATTTTTTATATTACTTAGGATGCCGACAGAACGGGGAAAATCAGGAAATTTTGTTGATCTAGGGAAGTCAAGGAAATTCAGAAAAATATCTAAAAATCGGGGAAATTCTGACAAGAGCATTTCATGCCAAGCATGCTCTCAATTAGGATTGTTACTCATTTTACGGCAACTTTACTTCCTGTTTTTTTATAACATCTGTCCAGTTTATGATTTTTCTCATTTTGAACTTGTCTTTCATTAGTGTGTGTATTTACTTTTATTTGTGCTGTTATACTCGTGCTATTGCAGAAGTCAATTTAGAAAAGGAAAGACTTTAATATTTTATTATTATTAATTATTTATTGTATATTAAGCTGCAATTCATTGATTAAATTTAATTTCACAATCCTTTAGCCTCTGCAGTGATCGTTATTTGTTATTTACGTATTTAATTACTGAAAATTAAGTCTAATGAATTATTATTTTTATATATTTAAGTGTATGAAGCCTAAATTATTTAATCCAGTATCCTTTAGCATATGCGTTAAATGAATATTTTAATTTGCTATTTATGTTTAATTACTAATTCTGTTCTTAAATTAAACTTCTGTTATATTTGTATGTAGAGGGACAAAAGCAAAATTCAATGGTACTTTGTCGCTTTTAAAAACATATTCAGGAAAGTTGCTGTTTACTATTTCTTTTTTTCAAGTTTATTAAAAAAGAAGACAATTGTTAAAGTAATTCATGTAAATCCCTCTTAATTAAAATAGTTTAAATGAAGTAATTGCTCTGTATTTCTTTTAGTAAGAATGGTTATCGTGTAATAATGTGGAAGTTTATTGTAATATACTGTTTTAACAAATTTTTTTTTAAAGATATTCATTGAAATTTTTTTAATTAAATTTCTTAAAGATATATTATTTCTCCATATTAAATAACTGGTAAAAATGTTTTTAATAGCGTATATTGTATCTATACAGTGAATCTGAGAAAGCCAGAAAACTAATATAATTAGCAGCTGTAAGTCAGGCAAATGATTGAGGGAAAAATTTAAAAATAAGTCAGGAAATTTTTTTTTCACAGTTTATGTAGCCAATCTGTTATAGTTTCAGAGCCTTTTATTAAATAGTCAAATTTTGTATAAGTTGATTTCTTTTAAATGAGTTAAAGCATTTTATTGATTTTTTTTTTTATTAATTTGCAGAAATTAATGTAGTTCTATAATGTTATAATTAGTACATTTTTACATTAATATTAAACTCTTTTAGAAAGAAATTTATATGAATTTCATGAACAAAATTATTCATTCATTGTCTCCAAATAAACTTGAATAAATAAACATTTCTTTGTTACCTATTCAATTTTTCATTTAAATTTTTTAATTGCATTGTCCATAAAAAAAATTATATACATTACGAATAGGGATTGCAATACTGAATACCGGTATTCACAAGTTTAAATACCGTTTTTTTTTTTTGGTATTTACTAGAAATTTAGAATTCTTATCTGAAAACTAGAAATTCTTATCTGTGAAAAGAAGGTTGTAGTTGTGAAGAAAGTGTGTAATATTCGACATTTTTTAAATCAGTGAGTTTGGTATTCACATTGTATTTGCATATCATACTTTAGAGTTAAAATATTTTTCAGATTTATTATATATATATATACTCATAAATAATACCCCATAATAATGAATAAGAATAACTTTAAAGAACATAAAAAATCAGTTTGTAATTGTATGTAAATCGCTTTGGTTTCGTTATTTATATGAAAGAATATGGTGGCACAATGTAAAAAATTTTCAAGAGTTATTAAAGTGAATGGAGGAGTACCACAGACTGAATAGAGATATTTACACTTTTTTGTGATTTAAATAAATAAGAATGTTCCTTTATTTTTTTGTGATTCTGTATATAATGTTGTAATTTATAAGTTAAAAATTTGTTTGTGATATTTACATTCTCTAATAAAATTGGCAAATTAAAAAAAAAAAAAACACCTGCATTTTCCTTCTTTTTCTAAAATTTCTACTACCGGTATTAAGATCTAAAAATACAGAATACCGGTATTGAACTTTGGTCCGATATTGCATTCCCTAATTACAAAGTTGAAATAGGAATTTATTTTTTCATGAAATTTATTTAGGATGATTTATTACTAAATGACTTTAAATTTTTACAGTAACAAAGAAGGAAACAATCCCAGCCTGTTTAGCTGTAGAACAGTTAATGATTTTGTTGGTATTAAACATGCAGTGTTTAATAATGATGCTTCACTAATTGCTGTTGTAGGAAAATCTTTTGTTACGGTAATCTTTTGTTTTGAAAATGCTTATAGTTAAATGATTATTAGCTTGTAATGAATTAATATTTAGTTGGTTTTATATTTTTTAAAAAAGGATTTAGTAGTTTGAATTTATTCAGTTTTTAAGGTGTGGTCAAATGAATGGAAAGTGTGATAAAAAAAAAAAAAAAAAAGGATTTGCTCACATAATTCAAACACAGTTTCCTCTCTACTTTAAACAATGGAGAATTCAAAATTTTTCAATTTATCATAGTGTTTACCACACCTCATTTGCACACAACCATTCATTATTACACTTACACTCTTTTTCCATTATAGCCACTTGTTTTACCTAAAATTGTTCTTTTTACATAATTTTATCAATATTTTTGTTTTTTTCTATGCATTACAACATTTGAATTTTATCTAATTTGATTTCTATTTTAAACAAACAAACAAACAAAAAATGTGAGACTTAAAAAAATAATAACAAGTTCAGTTGAGATTCATTAAAACAAATAAATCTGTAGCATTTAACTTAATCTCGGGCAATAAAGAAATTCTGAAAACCTGAAAGAAGTTAGATAAATAGGAAAAAATTAATATTATGTAGTAAAATAATAACCTTAAATAAATTAAATAAGTAAAACATGAAATATATTGCTATAAAAGTTAACCATTTTTAAATTACAAAATCTCTTTACTAAGATGTACATGGTCTCAAAATATTAACCATAATAAATATTGGTTTTCTAGAAACTGAAACTTATTTAAATGTTTCAATTTTTTATTCTTTGAGATTGCTTAAACAGAGCGAAAAAATGAAAATAAGAATATTTTATTAATTTTTTTTCTTCTTTTAGAATAAGCTCACTGTTACAAATTCCAATTATTAAATTGAAAATTTAATTATGTCAGTTTTATTAAAGTTTTCGTGATAAATATGATATTCACTATCATGTAATATCACTATACTTACAATTAATCGAGTATTTTTAACAAGCCTGGATTTTATATCAAAAAGAAATTTTAAGATGCTTATTATTGAAGTACTAAAGTTACCTATGTAAAAAAATCAAACTAAACTAAAGTAAAAAGAATAAACTAAAACCTATAATAGTAAACTAAAAAGTATAAGCTAAAGGATCTTAAATTTTCGGTTTGGAAATCCTTGTCAAAAGGCACAAAACAGAGATGATGAAGCATTAGATGAGACAAATGATTTGAACAAACTTACTCATTATTTTATTAGACATACAGAATATTAGAAATAGAAGTCCAGGATTTGAATACAGCCTGTCTGAAATGGTTACTGGAAACCCATACCATCATCACCACATTCACGTTATTTGCCCAACTGACTTTTTAGTGAAAATATATGTTTTTCTCATAGACTTTAAAAGCCTCGTATGTGAAATCTATTTACTGATAGCATGAATCATTGCAGCAATGGAAGTTACTACTGATATGCCAGCCACCTATATCCTTTACATTAGATATACCTTTATTTGTTGATCAATGTGTCATTACAAAGCATATATATCTGATAGTTGCAACTTGAATACTTTGAATGTAAATATGAATAAAGATGTCTGACACATCAGAAATAACTTCCATTGTTGCAATGATTCTACATAACATAACATTGCTTCCTCGAAAATTTGATACCACCAGTTTCAAAAATTTTATTACCATTCCAAAATATCTGAAATAAGTAAAATTCCTTTAGTTTCTGTAAGTTGCAGTAAATACTAAATATTAGTGGACCATGTGACATTTTCTTTCAAATTCTATGTTGCAATTTCTCTAGAAAATTAAGGAAAGGCCTAATTTGTTTCATGTACTGTTTCTGAGAAGTTGACATGCTGTTTTATAAATTTCATTGACCCCAAAATCACCTCAACCTTTTGTACATTTATTAAAATCATGTTATTATATAACCTTTTTTTAAGTCAATTAAAATCATTTGTCTCAATGCTATGTCTTGCTTCTATATTGTGATGCAGTACTCGTATGTTGCATTTGTGAATTGATGTTCCTTTTATGAATATTGCTTGTTATTGTGTTCACTGCACATTTTTTTCAAGGAGCTCTGATACTTGTATGTATTAATTTATGTTAAACTTTTTTTCTTTTGTGCAGAACTTGTTCCTTACTTTTTTAGATTCAAGAAAAGATTCTGGCTAAAAATCACAATTGTATATGAAAAATAAAGAAAGTGGGCCTAAGATAAATAAAGAAATTGGGCCTAAGACAAATAAAAAAATTAGGCCAGTTATAAAATATTGTTCTTTTAATTCTAAAGCAAACTTTTTAGTTGTAGCATGTGGATCTGAGGTTAAAATTTTTAAAATTGGAGAATCACTTATATCAAGTAAGTTCCATTTTTATTTTTAATAAATGTACTTGTAGGTTTTTTTAATATTCTCATAGTTTTTTAAATGCATATATGTTATTTAAATTTCTAAAATGAATCATACGTACAAGTGAGTTTTATTTATACTATTAACATTTAAGAATTATGTCATTATCCGATAAACTAGAACTAATGAAGTTTTTATTAAATTATAAAATAAAAAATTAAATTTTATGACTTTATCATTTAAATTAATTTTTGAATTATACAATTAATACAAACTAATTCTCTATTAATATTTTAAAATGTGACAAATAATAAACATCTAAAAGTATTTTTTAAAAGGGACTTGCTAGTGGCACATATTGGTTTTGTTGAATGATTTTACTGCCCTCATACTTACTGTTTTGTATAATTTATTACTTATTTTATTTAGGTGGAGAATTCTCAAAAAAGCGTTTATCTATACCAAATATACAGCAAAGTAATAAACCTGAATTATTAGATATTGACAAATCAATATTATCTTTCAATGAACATAATAGTGAAGTAGTTTGCTGTTCTTATTCACATGATGATTTGCATATCATTTCAAGTGATTCAAGCGAAAAAACCTATGTAAGTAATAAATATGTTTTTTATCCTAATTGTTTAGTAGTTGTTTGAATACATGTATTAAATAATTTGTTGTTTTTAACAATTCATAGTTAAATATATTTATGTGGAAATATATTGTTATATTAAATCTAGGAATATCTTAAAATTTAATGGTATTGTAATTTTTGTCTAAAATATTCAGTGGCATACAGTTTGCAAATCTATTTTTATTCTATTGTTCCGTTAAGCCTGTCATGTACACAAATTTATCTGACTTAAGTGTTATAATCTACAGGAATTTTGGAATAATAACTATGGTTTTACTTTTGTTAACATTTGAAAAATATAAATTGTCACAGGAAGATGGGTAAAATATTAATTCTTGTTAACTTTACTTTTACTATTTATTTACTTTTTACTTTATTATTTATTTATTTTAGACTTTGAAATATTCTTAAGGATTTGACAATTCACTATTAGGGTATTAAAACATTTATAAAAAAAAAACTTGAAGTCATTATAGAAAGAAAAGAACAATGCATAAGGATCAATGCAATAAATTTTTTTTTTTCCCTTAAGATACGTGTTTTTAAAAAAAATAATTTTAAGCTGTAAATTGCAAGTGTAAATAGAAGTGATGTATACAAACCAAAACATTTTATGAAGTATTTTATATACCCCTCCAGAAGAGAATGTTTGCTTTATTCCTTTCTTTTTTGTACCTTATCCACAGCAGAAGGAAATGCAATTATCTGCATTTTTAAAATAATTTTGGAGAATTTTGAAATTGGACGAAATTGGATCTTGGTAATTTAGATATAGCATTAATATATTTTATGAAATAAGTATCACAAGTTGAGAAATATTTACCCAATTTTTGCAATAATTTAAATTGTTAGTTTTCTTAAAACTTTCACTCACTATTTACTTTTTCTTTGTAACATATTATAGTAGAATACATTATACGATATCCTCAACCTCGAACAGTGTCATATCTTTCATAATTCAGGGTCTGACTATACACATATCACTTTTTCTTCATGATTGAAAGATGTCTTATGTGTTTAATGTATTATATAAAAATACAGTCGAGTTTTAATTTTTACCTTCACTTATCCGACCCCAAAAACTACACTAATCTAAGATATCAGTAAGATCAGTACATGATGGCTAATTAAAACTCATTATTATAAATAATGCTACTTTATGAGTTGCAAGAGCCTGATGAGCTTGATGTTAAGAGCTGCAACAATTTTTAAATAATGTTATCAATTGCTTGGTGCAGGTGAAAATATGGAAATGGAAACCAGAGATAAATAAGAATTATGCTTAGTATAAAATAACTGTTGGCAATGGCAACGAAATTGAAAGACAAATACTAAAGAATACAAGAACTTATTTTCCACCATGCATTCTGCCACATAAAATTTCTTTAGCGATGGGATTAAGGCTATAGAAACTGTTTAAAACATTGATTTGCAAGAACTATTGTTATTCTATGAAGAAAGAGCACTCGGCAAGGTAAAACATATCTCTAAAACCAAGAGCTCTAACATTTAGTTCTGTTCTTATTTTATTTGACAGTTGTGTTCGATGATTTTAATTATTTCTTCAATTGATTTGTTGCAAAATATAATTATTTTGTTCATAATTTGAAAGTTTTATATTCAACAATTTCGCTTTTATGAATTTTAATTAGGGCAAATATTTAAGATTCTTTTTTCTCTTTAGAGTTTCATTTGATGTTGTTATTAGATTGTAGCTCTCAATGTCTATCAACAGATTTTTGCAACTTTCTAACTAAGCCTGATGTATATACTTATTATATATATATATATATATAGTAGTAGTAGTAGTATAAGTGTATACCTAGTATATAGTAAGCTGTAGTAGATTGAACAAAACTTCTGTGTATAATTATTTTATACTTTCCGATGGTAAAAATTTTGACTGAATAGTACAATTCTATATCTTAAAAATCTTTGCTTTTACCCAAAAATATCTCAGTGATTATTTAAGATTGATATGAAAAAAAGAAAAAAAAAACTTTTTTTTTGTGATTTTCTGAAAGATGGTCAAGTCTTGAAAATACTTGTTAAATTCATTACTTTTTACAAACTTTAAACATTTTATTTATCCCTGATGTAGTATAATTTTCATAGTCATAGGATTTTTAAAATAGTTTATATTATGTTTTAACTTTATGTAAATGATTGGAATATTATCCATTCTATTCACCTGGAAAAAGTCAGGGAATTTTACTTTCTCTGGAGAGTGACTATCCTGTCATGTTACATAAATATGTATGCATTTCTTTTCCCCTTTTTATGTGTGACAAAGGATTGTATTTATAGTTTTCAATTTCACATAAATAAATATTTTCATATTCAAATCAATAATAATTAGTTTGTATTTAAATCAACTGAATTTTAAAAGTATAGATGCATTAATTAATTATAAATGAGGCTTACAACATTTATAGTTATTGTAGATTATTAGGTTTTATATCATAAGCATTTATGTACATATTTTTCTATTCATTTTTTGCATTATTTATTTCTATTTTTTTTTTCTATGATTTAAAATAAGAAAAAATATTTTTCAGTAATTTATAATGAAGGGTAAATTTCTATGGATAAATTATTTATTTCCTTGCATGAATGAATATTAGTATTAAAAAGTTGTATGATCATATTAGAATTATGGTGTGTTGAAGATTGAGACACATCACAAATAAAATGTACAAGAGCTCATACCATTAAAATAGGAGTATATTATTTAATTAGCTTTTACAAGGGCTGTGAAACATTAACACAGCCTGACTCCCCACCAGCACACCTTCCAAAGTCAAAAACCTAAAAACATGCGTATTGCCAAATGCTCTCGCATAACTTCTGGCAAATCATCAGACAGCGTAGTACATAGAGAGTACATGAACACTGTTACGAAGATCAAATGCTTACTACAGAGTATAGGTTTTAAAGTTCATTTTGTTTAATAAATGTGTAAGTAATTTGTCAAGTTGTTTTTATTTCAATGAATTTTTGCAAATGTGCTAATTGATTTTCTTGTGTTAATCCTTTGTTAAAAATTTTTAAATTGTACAATATTTCAGAATTAAATAAAAATTATGTTTTACAAATTTAAAAAAAAAATATATTTAAGATGTAATTTTTTTCTCATAAAATAAAAATAAAACTATAATTCTTGTAAAGAACAAAAAAAGAAATAGACAGAAAAGGTGAAAGTTGAGAAATATACAAAATAATAATAAATAATTGATCTAAACTCCAATCATCATACAAAAATAATTCGAATAAATATAAATGAATAAAACTAAAGATATGAAATCTTATAAGTATAAAGCAAAACTCTGAACAATAGAAATCAAGCACACGTAAAAAACCCTCAAATGTATGAAAATCACGCCTAAAAAATAAATATGAATTATAAATTATGAACATAAATAAAAAACTTACAAAATTGGGACATCATTTTTTTTTTTTTATGTAACACTTTAATATTACCCCATATATGATCCATCCTAAATAGTCAGTAAAATATGAGTCTATTTTGTTGATTTGTGTGTAAATTAAGAATAAATTAAAAATTTATATCAATTTCTTACAAAAAAATTTCTTTTATCTTTTAATAAAAGTCATTGAAAATATAAATTTGAACACGAGTTTTGAAAACAATTTGAAAATATTTATCAATAAAAAAAAAAATTCTTTTATCTCATTTACCCAACGGAATGTTAATTTATGAATTTTCTACATAGAAAAGTTTTCAAATTAAATAAATAATAACTATATAACAAAAAAAGAATATGATATTGGTTTGGAAAACAAAACATGCATTCTCTTTTTTTAACTTCGACACTTAGCGACTATTATTATTATTACTATTTTTTTTAACATTTCATATTTTACCTGAGTATTTTTCATTCACACACTCTACAGAGGGTATTTTTCATTGTCATCCTACTTTTCTGACACCTGATTCAAATTTGTAGAACATCCCATCCGAATTTATCTATATTTGCTTTAAAGAAAATAAATTCTTAAAATATTGAAAGAGGAAAAAAATTCTCAACTCTTCGGAAATGCTTAAAATAAATATAACTAACTCCCACGACATTCAACACAAGGTGTGCCAAGGCCATCTGTCTACTGGCAGATTTTGAAACAGATGGTTTCTTTTTACAGTGTAGGGTTATCAGCCCAATAATATATCTATGGTTTAAAGTGGATTCTGAACCCCTGCAAACATCCATGGCACAGCGGAAACCCGAAACCTGTGGCACCATAGCACTAGCTGCTCGGCCATCAGGGCCTTTAAATTAAATATATAAATGAAAATTCAACCCAAAAACATTAATTTTTGTCGGAACTATTTTCTTGTTAGCAGTGCTTCTGTTTTGAACTGACACACCTCGAGCCTTCTAATATTAATGTTGCTTTATTTGCATGCAGACTTTTTGCTGATTTGATCACAGCCTTAACATATTATATATTAATTGTTCGATAGCTCACTCATACACACTAATAAAGACTCAAATAAAAAAACGTGGACTGTAATTTTTTTTCTCCTTTATTTAGGCAGCCATCACACTCTTCGAAGATGGACTGACCATACAACCTCACTCTTTGGTTACACCAACTCCCTTTTTACATTCTTTCTCTTTCTCCCGTCAATTCCACCCCCACAGACAGCATGTTTACAATATAGGCGTTGACTTCCCCTATGCACGGAACCTGGGTTTCGAGGCAACACCAATAAAGTTGCGTTTTTTCTGTAACACTAACATTTTTCAATTTTCAAAATAATTTTTATAGCATAATGTTAGACATTGATACACATTTAAGACAGTCAAATATACTTATAACTTACCAGGTATATTTCTTGGAAATAATAGGAGAAAAAAAAAGTTTCATCTGAGGTTGAAAAATTTAAATAGGAAGTGTGTGTGTGTGTGTGTGTTTTATAGCAAAAATAAATGCTGAGTTATAGACATTTTGAAGACAATTCATTTATGAATGTACTCATATATTTTAATAGCAATGCCATATAAAAACGTGTTATTAAAAAAAAAGTAATAATCAGTTTTTTAATTTTTTTAAAAAACCTTTGTTACTCAAACAATTTGCTTGTATGCATTTTTTTTTTAATTTTTATTGTTATTTAATTTATTTCAATTGTTTTCTTTTTTAACTAGGTTTGGGAAGTTTGCACTGAACCGAAACCATATTGGCTAATCAAGCATTCTATAAAAATCCTTATAGTAAAAGATCTTCGCTTTTCTTGTTTTTAATAACAATAAAAGTCATTTGCTGCAGCTTTTGATGACACTATTCGCTTATATGATTTCAAGAGTGGAAAATTAACAGGCATTATTCCTCTAAATAATTGTATTAAAACATTTGTGTTTTCAATTGATGATTCTCATATATTCTCAGTATATGATAGCATTATTTCAACTTGGACTGAAGAAAAACAAAAACTGTAAAATCTAAGGACATTTGCCCAAGTAAAGCATTTGTTATATGTAGTTGTTGTGTATCACCTGATGGGAAGTACTTAGCTTGTGGAACAAGTTCTGGTTCTATTTTCATCATCAGTGTAAAATTTCAATTTATTGTAAATCGTTTTAATGGTCATAATGATGCATTTGTTACTAATGTGATGTTTACAAAAGACAGCAAAAAGTCTTTTTTCTGTTTCTTCAAATCAATGTATCATACATGATGTATCATTTTTGAAAGATGAACAATATAGAAACATTGAAGGAAATTTAAGTGTACAAATGCGAGAAAATGGTCAAGAAATTGTTGTCGTATCTTCAGATTTTTTCAATTGTATTGAGGTATGTTTGCAGTTTCGTTTTAAGAAAAATAATTTTATATCAATTTAATTGTTATTTGGTATTAGATTTTTGCAGCATCTTTATAAAATGCAGACTTTTTACTTTAGTACTTTAATACTTCATTTTCAGGATGTATCTCATGGTTAAAATAAATTAGTTAGATGCTGTTTCTAAAAAGGAAAATCATGAATTTTTTATTTTTTTTTGCAATTTTATTGTATTTAAGATTTTAAAGTCTAATTATAAACTGCTTATTTAAACTTAAAAGCAAACTTGTGTCCAAAAAGTAAGACCAATTTTTAATTTAAATTTCCGGGCATATGGTATTTCAATTTGTTTTTTCTTTTTCAGGTTGTTGGCGCTGTCCTGACATCCGTATAAAATCTGACATCAAAATATTCATTAGTGTTTGAGTTATGCTTGGTTTTGTTAGATGTTAAAACTTATTCCAGTGATTTTTGAAATATCTGAATTAATTGAACAAGAACTTGCGTTAAATTTGTTTGCGGAAACGTATAGAATGTTGTAGAAGGCATTCGGTGAGCATTCCTATATCGGAAAGAAATGTTTAGAAGTGGTATAAGCAGTTCAACGAAAGCAGAGAACGCGTTGAAGACGAAGAACCCTCTGGTCAATCATGAACTTCAACCGATGAAGCTCATATAGCAAAAATTAAATATTTGTTGCTTGCAAACTATCGATTTACAATTAGAGACCTTACTAATGATGTTGAAATTTCAAATGCATCGGTCGATTCCATTTTGGGCCTCTGACGCGTTAAACCTTGATTGTTACCGAATGCTCCAGCTCACACTGCATTAATTCTTCATGACATTTTCCCAAAAATGAAACCCATATCGTTCCACAACCACCGCATTCACTTGATTTAGCATCGTGGTACTTCTGGCTATTCCCTAAACTCAAAAGACTGCTCCAGAGACACCGTTTTTGAGTCGATTGAAGAGACATTTCAAAAATCGCCAGAATTCGTTTTAGCATCTCTACAAAGCCAAGCGTAACTCAAACGCTAATGAATATGTTGATGTTAAATTTCACACAGATGTCAAGGACAGTGCCAACAACCTTAAAAATAAAAATTTGAAATACCATATGCCCAGAAAATTTTAATTGAAAATCGGTCTTAATTTTTGGACACAGTATTATTTTTATTTGAAGAAGAAAAAAAAAAAGTTCTTTTTTAATGTATATATAGGTTAGAAAAGGATTAGAAGGACGCCTTGATGTAAAATCAAATCCTGAAGAAGATAATATAACATCTTGTTCGTTGTCCCCTGATTGTTCAGAAGTTGTATATGGCATGAAAAGTGGTTTTGTAAAGGTAACTCTTCTTGTTATACAAATCTTTAATTCATTGTAATCTTTTTTTACTTTTAATTGTCACTAAAAGTCATCACATAGTCATTAATAAATTTATTTAATAAAAATTGTAATGTTAGTGATTGATTATTATTTTTTTTTTTTTTTTTTTTTTTTTGAAATATTTACTTAATAATAATTTCATGAATTTATTTTTAATAGTCTTGAATGCAATTTGTTTTTTTCTATTTTCTACACTAGAACTTTTTTTTTATATACTGAACCATATATTTCATTTACTGTATTGTATATTTAATAACTAGATATTTTATAGGCCATCACTTTTAATTACATTAAAATAAAAAAATTAATATTTTTAATGTGAATATCTTGCTATTTATATTACATGGTTAAATCATTTTACAGAACTATCAAATTCATTTCAGTAAAAAAAAAAAAAAAGTCATTGATTTTTCAATTATTAGTAAATATATATGTATAACAGGACAATTATTAATAAATATATAACAAATTTTTATCTAATACCCTCAAGTATTTGTGGGTATTAGATAAAATTAACAATAAACATAATCACATAGGAATCTGTGAATTACAGACGGCGATAAACAGTGTCATTCATCAGCATAAGCAATTTTGTGTTTCTTCAGTTAAATTGTAGCTGTTACACAAAAGAACCCACATCAAAATACACAATCTGAGCTCACAGACATGCACTAAATGTATGTATTAGCTCATTGACAAGCTTCTTAATGCATTCATTTAATGATAATGATTTTCGAGGTTGTGTTTCAGAATGCTGTTGTATTTTTTTTTTTTTTTTTTTTTTCCTGTGCACAACAAAATTTGTGCAATTATAGTTTACTTGTCCTCTCGTATAACTGATTTTGAGGCATATAATATGGGGGGGACAGAAACGGAAAATTGATCTGGGGAAGTCAAGAAAATTTGCAAAAATATCTAATAATCAGGGAAAATTGCTGATGAGAGGCGTCAAGCATGTGAGTGACTAATGATTTGATAGGCAAGCATGCTTGACAAATCGAGTTGTTTTATTGATTTTTATGACAACCTTACTTCCATTTTTTTTATGATGGACTGTCTAGTTTATAATTTATCTCATTTTAAACTTGACATTCACTAGTGTGTTTGTTTGATTTAATTGTGTTCTATTTGTACTCATGCTATTGCTTCAACCAATTAAAAAAAGTAGAGATTTTAATATTTTTAAGATTTTATGTAATTATCTATATATTTATTATGTTATTTTATTATTATATATAGTGTATTAAATCAAAATTCATCCCTTAAGCCTAATTTCCTAATCCTTTAGCATCTGCATTGATTGATATTTGTCACATAAGTATTTGTTATTTATATATAATTACTGGAAATTAAGTCCAGTGAATTATTATTTATATATATTTTAAATGTATTAGCTTAAATTATTCAACCAAGTTTCCTTTAGCCTATGCATTAAATGCATACTTTAATTTGTGAATTTAATTACTAATTTTACTCTTAAATTGGGCTTCCATTATATTTGTACACAGAGGGGGAAAAACAAAATTCAGTGTTACAGTGTTGCCTTTAAAAAACACATTCAGGGAAAATTGCCATTTGTTATTTCATGATGTTTTGTTATTTCTTTTCGTTGGGTTTCTTAGGAAAGAAGACAATTGTTAAAATAAATCTTGTAAATCCCTCTTAATAAAAATATTTTAGATGAAACAGTTGACCTGTGTTTATTTTATTAAGAGTTGTTATCTTATAATAATTTGGAGGCTTAATGTTTTAATAGATTTTTTTTAGGTTGTTTATTCTATTTTTAAATTAAATTTTGTAGAAATGTTTTTGATAATGTATATATTATACACATACGGTTTTATTAATTTTCTGGCTTTCTCTCTACTTAAAAGCAGGAAAATGTTGCAAGTTTAGTTAGAAAAAGCCTGGGAATTTTTTTTTCACAGTTTCTGTAGCCACCTTGTAATAACAGTAATGCCTTTATGCTTTGTATATAACAATAATGCCATTATCATTTTGTTCACTTTTAACATATTATATTTATTCAATAAAATATTAATTCCATTTAATTTATTTTCTGATTCGAAAATCACTGTTCTACTGCAACAAAATTATTTTTAATTTCGATTTTCTTGCTACAAAAGCTTTGTTTCATATCTATCATTATTAAATTTCAAATATTTATTAAAAGTATTAATAATGTTTACATCAGTTTTATAAAATATTTAATTTTTTATTATCAATATCTATTAAATTCAACTTCAAAAATGATGGTAGGTCAAATGCCATTGTTTCATCTCTAATTAAAAATAGCATATAACTCTAGCATTACTTTAATCAACTTTGCCCATTAAAATGAAGTCAAAGATCGTTGGAGATGCTAATAAATTTTCATTCACTTTTTGTAGCATTTCTATTTCATATACACCAAAAATTTTCTGCTCCATGAAGAATATTTAGCTTTACATTATTAGAGCTCATATTTGTAAACATCCAATTTGAATCTGTAAAAATCCAATCCTCCCATAAATTGTTGGTTGTTTTGACATTTGGAAGGACTTTGAAGAATAATACAGGGTATCAAATCTGTAGTAGTAAGTACTTCAACCATTATATTAGAGTGAGCATTGCTTTTACTTTTTTATTTTCAGCTTTACCAGCTCAAATTCCTTTTTTGTCTTCCTGGCACCTTCAAAGGAATAATTTGCTAGGGTTCACTCCTAATGACAGTAGTTTTAATTCATGTGCTAATTCTTTAGTAATAAAATTTCTTTTGCTTCCTGAATCCATTAATATTTTTAATTTTGGTTTATTTGTAGATTGAGCAATTATTGAGCATGTTTGCAAAAGTGCATTATGTGTAAATTTTGGAAAATTAAAATGTTGCACTAATACAGCAATATTATTTTTGGGCCTGTTCAGCTTTAAATTTTTGATCTGGAGCAACAAATAAAGTTTTTTATGTCTTTTACTTTTACAATTTTCACAGGGTTGTAATTTCAATCAACAATCTGTTCACAAATGAGATTTTTTAAAAAGCATTTGTAACATCTGTCTTCTTTCTTTAATTTTTATCTTTTTGATGAACAGAATATTTGTCACATTCAGTAGACACACATTCATTAGATCTACAAAATAATCAGAATTTAATTTATTGGTGTGTTAAAGAAGTTTTTGGTTTGTTCTTATGTTTGTTTGTTTTCATTCTTATTTCTAACAGACAATTGATTACTATTCAATGCTTCTGCTGTTTTGACACTTCTCTAATTATTTACCATTAAAATGGCTCTGTAATTAACTCCTTAATTTCATTTTAAGGAATTCAATTGATTTTACTTCTTCAAAGCTTTCATTTTGAAGCTTACTTTTAAATGCAAGTGTTAAATCTAGTGGAGTAATTTTAGAATAAATGAATTTAGTAGTTGCCCATAACTACCACTTGTTTCATTAAAGTAATTTAAAATTCTAACACTGATTTCTCTCTAATCACATAACTTATGCATTTTGTAAGCATTATTTGAATATCTAACAGGCTGTAAATTTAACAATTTATTCGTATGACTATTTATTAGTAAGTCTTTGTCTACCATATCTATTTTTCAACAATTTCAAACAAGAATCATAATTTTCTTCTGTAAGACAGAAACCAAACATACAATTATATTTGCCCTTCAAGTAAGGATTTTAAATATAAACTTTTCTTCTTTGCTTAAACATTTAACATCTGTTTTTATTGAGATTTCAAAAGCAATAAATAATTCTAACTACATACTGGAATCATATGAGAACTTTGAAATTGTTAATTTGGGTGATTATACATTTTGAGTGTTATGCATAACTTCTGATTCATATTCTGGAAGTTGTTTTACTATTCAGAATTTTAATTTTCATAGACAAATGGAAGTTGCTAGAAATAATGTTTTTGTTAGATTTATTAGCAGCTGCTTTCTCATCTTCTATGTCATCAACTTTAAACAGTTTTTAATTTCTTTATTTTAATTCTTTAAGAATGTTAGATTTTCATTAGCTTCTCATGTTGTAATTCAAAAACATCAATATTAATTTCTTCATCTTTTAAATTATTTTTTTTTATTAATAATTGTTTTCGAATTTTTTCCCTTCAAAATTTTTAACTTTTATTTTAATTTCAATCAGTCAAAGAATCCAGTAGTCAAATTTCTTCGGGTAATTATTTTATCTAAAGGATTTTTCTTTTCCTAGATTTGTTGTGCCAATGGATATTGGTGATGAGGGTTCAGGATAGGAGAAAAATAATTAGCAGACATTTCATAATCATCTTTTTTTTTTCACTTTATTAACGCATTTTGAAGACATTGTATACATTTAATCAAATATTATTCCAATTTTTTGGCCACTAATTACAAAATATATAAAATAATTATTTTCTTCTTATTTCTGCTATATAAGCGGCCTAGAGTTATATTTACTCATATAAGTCGAGTGCAACTTACTTCTGTGGTGAACTTAAGAGCGCTGCCATCATTATTACGTCTGAACAATTTGGTTATGTATTAATGTTTTCTGCAATGTTCTTGAATTGCTCAATGCACTTTTTAGAACATTGCTTACTTTTAAAATAACTTTAATATCAGAATCTTTAAAATTTGCAAATTTTTTTTTTTTTTTACACTTTGAAAAAAAATTAAAACAAATATTTTATCTTCTTTCTTTTTAAGCTCTAGCTCAATAGTATGTCAGTGGGTCAATCTAACTTGATTATCTTTTGATACTTAAAATAATTCTTACCCAAAAGTAATTTTGGATTTACTGTTAGTAAATTCATGCACCATTTATACCACTTAGAAGATATTAAAATATTCACCAATGTTGCATAATTGGTGTTATTTAAAATGTCAAATACACAATACAGCTGTTCTGGATAGATTATGTCAGTGGTTCCCAGACTTATTTGTTCTATTGCTCTCTTTTCGGGAGAAAAAAAAGTGTATTGTTTTATACATATATCTACCAACATCTTCAAACATATTAAATAAGTCACCTTAAAGTTTGAATTTATAAAATTTATTAAAATCAACCATAGTAACAGTTGCATTTAATTTGGAATACGAAGATAGCAAAGAATAATATGAAAGTAAAAATTATGAATAACTTTCAATTAATTCTAATGAGAAATAGGAACTTGGTATGCTGCTATCAATGAAATAATGTTTTACTTTATTTTTGTCATTAGCAAAATCGTATATTAGTAATATTGTTAAATCTTCACAATTTGCTAATTGCAATTTATTAAAAAAAAAACATTTGTGACCACATTAAACTTACATTCAACTAATTATGATGAAAGAAAAATGAAATTATCTTAACTGCCTTCTTTATGTCATCACCATTTCCTTGTTGTTGTTTTTTTTTTTTCAACACTCCCCCAAATGCAGCAGAGTCTATTAATGTGCCTCTTGATAGTTTCGATGCACCCAGGGGGCAGTATCACTTATTTTAGAATCTAGTGAGTTACTTAAAAATAATAATTAGTAAATTTTAATTATAGTAGTATTATTAAATTATTTGAGTAAATTATTTTGAAAAGCAAGATATATTAAATAGATAAAAAAATATTAAATTCACAGCATTAATATAAAAAATATTTTTTTTTTTATGACAATGTCTTTCATAAAGTTTTTGTAGAGACAATCAGTAGGCAAATTTAATAACTTGTATTAAAAAAACAAATGTGTAATAAAAAGAAAATGGCAAAATGAACTTTTGAAACTTGCTTGCTTTACCCTTTTCTAAACAAAAGGAAAGCTACATAAGCAATCTGTTCATAAAAGTATTTATGATATGAAAGTTTGTTTTGTAATAACTATTCCTTTTTAACTTTATCTATTCCTATTTTTTTTTTTTTTTTTTAAAGCTTTAATTGTTATTGAATTTTTTTTTTTTTTTTGTTAATGTGCATAATTTTTCTGTTAAATCTTTCACACTACAGAAAGTGGAAATTATCTTGTAGTATAAATCCATATAATTAAGCTAATTGTCCACCAAGTATAGTTGTGTATTTTAATTTCTTTTAAATCTGCTTTTAATGTAAAAATTGGTTTAATTGAAATAATATTTGACTGAAAATTGGGCATTTGGATTTATTTTTTGGTTAAAATTGTTTATGTTTTGGTTAAAATTGTACATACAAAAAATAAATGTGGTCTTATTTTATCTGTTTATCTTTTTCATTTTAGGTATTTAATATTGCTACTCAAAGTAGTTTAGAATTATCACCAAATCATAGTAAACAGGTGACATATATACTACATTCTAAATATAATTCGATTTTCTTTACATGCTCAGAGGATAAGACGATTAAAGTAGGTACCAATTTCTTTTTTACTTTTTTTTCTATTTAAACATTTATTTTTTTTTATTTTAAGTAATGTATATATATATACATTATTTCTCCAGGCGTGGAAAGAGGCTCCAATCTCTTTACACTGATTGGTCATAGGGATGCTATTGTAATGTGTACTGAATTTAAAGATTCTGATGGTTCCCCTTTATTGTTATCTTGTTCGAAAGATGGTACACTCAGGGTAAGTTAATATGTTATTTTGTACTAATTTTTGTTTAAATTTTTAATTACTAAGATATATGTATATATGTTGTAAGAGAAAATTGGTAAAGAAATTATTAATAGTGCAAGGAAAATTGATTTTAAAATCAATATTGTATTTTAGATTTGAATAAGAGACTTGAATTTTTTTACAATATGAAACAAATTTTAGAATTTGTAACAAGTATATTTTCTTACTATGTTCTAAAAATAGAATACTCATATCATGAAAGCAAAATTTGTTTTTAATGTTAATTTTCATTATTTGTTTAAAATCTTTTAGTGGTGATCTGACTTTGCCACAATTTGCACTTGAGATGGCTGAAAGCTGCTATTATGCTTTAAAATTCTTTTTTAAACAAACTAGTAAAGAAATATTGAAAATTGTTGCTTAAAATCAATACTATTAATTAAAAATTAACAGATCATAAAAGTTAAATCAACTAATTAAGATTTGATTTTCTTCCCATTCTAAATCAAGGATTACTTTAAATTAATCAAAATAATCAACAAGGAACAACAATTAAATCAGACTCATTCATCAGGAGTTATTAATACTTCAACAAATGATTAAAATGCTCTTTGTTTACATCTGATTATAATTTTTTTTTTTTTTTTTTATGTTTTCTATAGAATACTCACAGTAACATTGTCAATTTTTAATGCGGTTTACTTATTAATTTCTTGAACTATAAATGTATCCCTGTTCTGTATATTATACTTTGTATGTTAATAGCAAAAAATTAATTGTTGTTGTAGTCACGGATGAAGGTTTCTTGCCAAACTGTCTGCATTCAATGATAATATTTTATTAGGCTATTACTCTTTAAAAAAATTCCTTGCTGTATTTAATCATTGCAAAATAGTCTTAATACGTATGTAAATTATAATAAGAATATATTTTATATTTAGAATAATAAAATTATTCTGTAAAATTAACTGTAGTAAAACAAATATTAAAGATGCCTTATAATTTTTACAATAGCCATTAATAATAGAAATGATATAACTTTGTTTATTTACTAATATATATATTAGTAAATTATATGACCATTACAAAATTGGTAATGTTTAAATCGATTTCCCTGGATAAAAGTAGCTTTTGATTCTTACCTGAGTTTTGAAGATTCTTTTGATATTTTCACTTTTTTTTTTCTCATTAAATTTTGTTTGTGGAATGAATATTCGTGTGCAGAAACGTATAGAATGCTGCAGATAGCATTTGTTGACCAAACTATATCAAGGAAAGAAATGTTTACAAGTGGTGTAAACAATTCGAAGAAGGCAGAGAATGTGTTGAAGACGAAGAGTGCTCTGGTCGACCATCAACCTCAACGTACGATGCTTAGGTCCAAAAATTAAAGATTTGGTCCGTGCAAACCATCGATTTACAATTAGAGACCTTGCTGGTGATGTTGGTATTTCAAAAGGATCAGTCAATTTCATTTTAAAAGATGTTTTGGGCCTCAAACGTGTCAAATCTCGATTGGTACCGAAAACACTGAATTTTTGGAAAAACATCGTCGCATGGAAGTGTGTCAAACAATGCTTTCTGACTATCGGGACAAGTTGAAATGCATCATAACTGGCGATGAGACTTGAATTTATACTTACGACTCGGAAACAACCGATCAATCGAGCTAATATCGTGACAAAGGTGAAGCAAAACCGAAAAGCGCTCTCCAAAATCTTCGATTACCGTGGTGTGGTGCATTATGAATTCCTTAAGCCAGACCAAACTGCCAACAAGGAATATTATGTGAGTGTTATGCGTCGTTTGCGTGAAGCTATTCGCAAAAAAAGAGGCCACATTTATGGAAAGACAACTCTTGGTTTTTGCATCACTATAATGCGGCAGCTCATACTGCATTGATTCTTCGTGACTTTTTAGCCAAAAATGAAACGCATAGCGTTCCACAACCACAGTATTGACCTGATTTAACATCGTTCGTCTTCTGGCTATTTCCCTAAACTCAAAAGACCACCACCGGGGACACCGTTTTCAGTCGATTGAAGAGATTCAGCGCAAAAAATTGGTCTTACTTTTTGGGCATGTATATATCAAAATATTTTCAATTAACAATACAACTTCAGAAACCTTAATGTACCCTTTTTAGAGAGCAAAACCGTTGTAACAGTTGAAAAAAAAAAAGCAATGGAATTTTTGATGGTAGGGCCTAGTAGTGTAATGAAGAGGACATGTACAATATTTCTCACTATTATGTACTAGTAATGTCTCATACATACATAAGTTAATCTGAAGCATGAAAGAATGCTCATTCCTAACTTAAAATTGCAAGAAAGCGACTGCAGTGCTATTAACAAAAGATATGCGAAAACTAAAACTTTGAGTTCTATTAAATTAACCACTGTTCCCAAAATGGTAACCTCCTTCTAGGGGATAGTAAAAATAATGGTTAGAGATAGTTGCATATGGCATTGATGATCCTTGGTTTCATTTGGTGACCATTTAATGAAAATAAAAGGGCAGTGAAAGAAGAGAAACTAAGAAAATTTATAAAAACTATGCATATGTATTTTGCTTGTTGAGCAACAGTATTTTCCAGGTAAATACAAAAATAAGCAAATTATAACCATGACTTTGTTCTTTGAAGAATTAGAAATATTTAAATGGCCAAATTTAACCAAAATATCTATGTGGAAGAAATTGTGATGAAGGTATTGATTGAAAATTAATCTATTAATTGTAACCAAGATACTGAACTATTTCAAAGGTATTCACTTGCATTTTTCATTTTATTGCAAGAAGCAATTGAGTGAACTTTGGGAATGTTTCAATTGAAAGTGGTCTACTAGATTTGTTCTAACATTTTCACATCTATAATTTGAATCATGAATTTTTGTATAATCATTGAATTTATTTTATGTTTTCCCAGCACTCTAATGCTCTCGTAGAATGGATCTGTTGTAGATCTTGGTTCTTAAAACTTATTGTCGACCTATTCTCAGTTTAAAATATAAAATATGCATTGGTTTAGTTTTTAACATTCATTACTGGATAATTTATTTCAGGCTTGGAAAATATCTGACTCAACATTAAATGAGAAATGTTTATATACTACAGAAGGTCATGGTAACCAAGTTGTTACCTTTTGCGATGTTTCACCTTGTGAGAATTACATTGCTTCATCTCTTCTGTTGATGGCACTGTTAAGGTATCTAATAAAAGTTATTTATATTTTCTGGCTATTTTAATATGATCATGAAAAATAGATATTAAGATCTGATCTTAAAATTTATGATTACTGTTAAAATGTTAAGATATGTTTAATATTATTATTATATATCTTTTAAAAGAATAGCATTAATTGATGTGATCTTAGTTTTTACATAGTAAAAATCTGTAATTTTTACACAATGCTGTTGATATATTCACATAATGTCAAAGATCTGAATTTCAATGGGTCTAGGAAATTAATTTCATTTAGTACAATTTTTTTATCCCGGTTTTGCCCATGGGTGTTGTAGTGGTTCGGAATCCACTTTAAGCCGTAGGTCCCGGTCCTAATAGGATCTTAGAGCGTTGTGGGGGCATTGTTACTCCGCGTCCATAGCTTACCATCAAGTTACACGCGCCCCCTGGGTAATGCAAAGTGAGTAACATAGGTGCAGCTCTTATGGCGAAGATCACGGTCTGTTTGCCAGCTGCATTAGAAGAAGAAAAAAAAAAAAAAATTTTATAACTTCAAATACAATGTGTTGTACTGTAAAGCATCCTCTCATTTGAACAATGCTGATTCTTCATTGATATTGAATTGCAAGATAGGGCATAATATAATTTATAATAATTATGGAGGATATGGATTATTAGTTATTTTATGGGAATGTGAAAACATATTTTTGTCACAACTATATATATATATATATATGTATATATTTACAAAATAATTTTATATCCAATTATAAATTTCTCAATGTCCCTTATTGAGTGTGTTACTAAAAATGACAATTAATAAATTACATTATTATAAATTTCATTTGCTTATGTTAGAAATATATTTTATATGCATTAAAATGAAATTAATGAATTTAAGAATAATATTGAATACAGCTTATGATGGAAACCCATGTAATATTAACATGATGTGATAATTTTTTTTTTCAAATTTTAGAAATAATTGTTAAATAAAAGAAATGATGGAATGAAAATAGGTGTCATTGTTTTATTCTGTTCAATTTGAGATGTATATGTTCTAAAATTGAAATTCTAAATTTAATTAAAATTATAATGTTAATGATTATTGACTAGAAGTATAAATATTAGATAAAGCATTTTCAAGGTGTTCTGTAAAGTGCAAATTACTTCATTAATTCTTTTATTTATTTTATTGTTGCTGTTGTCCAGAATATATTTTGCTATTTTCAATATATCTGAATGATCATTACTTAAGGAAAAGTCAGATAACTTTAATTTAACTTAATTTGCTTTTTTTTTCTTAAAACTACAGGCATTTACATCAAAACAATAAATCTAGAGCAGAAGTACTTTATTACTTTTCCTGTGGCAGTACAGTGATTTTTCACTAAACTACATTGCTTAAAAATTATGTGTGTCTAGTTGCCAAACAAAAACAAGTTCAAAAATTATTACTCAAAAACGAAACAAGTAATATATAAAAAAAAAAAAAAAATTTAAAGTCAATTCTTTTTTTTTTTTTTTTTTTTTTACGATTTTCACAGAAACCTTTGGACTAATTCAATAGGGATCCGACCAATTTTATGCGGCGATTTGTTGCCATGGGTCCACCACTACACGCCAGAAACAAAATAGCTGTCCAGGCATTGGGTGGAAGCCGGTGGTACAGCGTTAAAGAAAGCAAAGTCAATCGCATCTGCCGGAAAGGTCATGGCCAGCGTGTTTTTAGATACGATAGGGATCCTGTTAATTGATTACCTTTTGCAAAAGACAAAGCAATTACAGGTGAATATTACTCAACTTTCTTGGCCAGCTAGATGCCGAAATTCGCGAGAAGAGGTTTCGATTGAAGGAAAAAAGTCATCTTTCACCAGGACAGCGCACCTGTGCACAAGGGTGTGTTGGCGATGGGAAAACTGCTGGATTTGGGGTACGATTTGCTTGGCCATACCCCTATTCTCCTGATTTGGCATCCTCAGACTTTCATTTGCTCCCAAACTTGAAGAAATTTTTTTCTGGGAAGCATCCAATTAAGAAGTTGAGAGGGCCGTAGATGAATATTTTCACAGCCTTCCAGGCTCTCTCTTCCGGAAGGAATACTAATGTTGGACCAAGTGTGTTGAAGTCAAGGGAGATTATGTAGAAAATAAAATTATTTTTTGACTGAAAGGTGTGGTCTTTCATTGTCAGGCCGAGAATTTGCCTTTGTATTCTTATTAACTCAAGAATACTGATTTTAAAAATATTATTAAAATACTTATTTATCTTTGAATCTTCAGGTATGGAGAGCTGAAAATGGACAATCAGTAAAATCATTTCCCATGGAAGAAGAGAATATCTGTGTTCGATGCTGTAAGTTTCTTCATTCCAGTGAAGTTTTGATAGCTGGGTTAGATAATGGGAAAATTGTGGTGAGTGTCTTTCTCTTTTTGAAATATGCAAAGTAATTCCTATTTACAAGTTTTAAAAATAGCAAATATACTACAATTAAAAGATTTCTGTTATATGATTGTGTATTACTGTTACATAGTTTTCATCATTTCTTAGACACTGTAGTAACACACACGATTAACTATTTTATCCCTTCATTGAAGTACAGTGTCATCTGAGATGACTGTCAATGAAAGGCTTGTAGCACAAAAACAGATGAAAATTAGACAGTGTGGGCTGGAATAATAGGGAAAATTTCTTTTAATTTGTAAAAGGAATTAATAGTTTGATTAAGGAAATTTTTTTTTTTTTTTTTTTTACATTTGTTTGGCACATTTTTTATTGGTTCCTTAAAATTTAGGTACTTATCTGCTCCCCATACATCTCGCAAATCTTCTTGTCAGCTGACCATTCTGTACTTTCAAAAACTGGATTACAAATTATGTTTTACATGTATACAAAATGGAATAAATTGTATTGAATTTTTTTAACATACTGAAACTTGTATTCAGCTAGTTTGCGAATAGATAGTTGAATTTTTCATGTATCATTCCATGTTAATTTAAACAGGCTGTAACACCATTAGTCAGTAATTTTAATAAAAATTATTTTATTAATGGAACTTTTGATGTTGATTTAAAAATATATATTTAAACCTAGTTTAAAGCACATATTTTTATAGAACTTCCTTTTGTTATTATTTAGTAATAAACTTGTAACTTAAACAGTGAGTTTCTCTAAGTTGCACTTTCAGTTTCTTTCAAATTTCTTATATGAGTAGCTGAAAATATGTTCTGATACTTAATAGAAAATTTTAATGGGCTATTCATGGGATTTTTTCCCCCTTCATAATGTTCTATAAATGATTTTGTTCTATATAGCAGGTAATTGAAATTATTATTAATTATAATTATTTGTTTGGAATGTGGGTCATAGTGTGTGAGTCGAGTGAATCATGAGGTGTAGTTTTACCGACAGAGTTAAATAATGTATACTTGGGCATAACCTAATTTATTCATGATCATTATAAAAGAAAAATTAATCAAGTTTGACATTTATTAATAAAGTTTGAAGTTCAAAATCATGAACTGAGCAATTCTTGATTAAGAAGGCAACTTCATAGCCCTGGCTACTCAGCCCATTTTTAGGTAATGTAGCTTGTCGAAAGGAAATGGAAAAATTTCATTTTGTGATTAAAAAAAAAGTCTTGTTTTAAGTTCTGGGAGCTATCCCATAATATAAGCAATATTTGTATAAATTTTGTATTTAACCTTTATTAGTGTTATTCAATGTCTTGCCACATTATAAAAGGGCTCCAAAACCTGGTCAAAGCCCGAAAAACGGAAAGGACTTTTGAGCTTTGGTCTAGTTGTTTTATTAACAACATTGACCACTTTGTGATAAAAGTCTTAAGATTTTGACTAACATATACACCTTTATAATAACATGTGTTTTTATAATAAGAGAGATTCCAGAAAATGAAGGATATAATTTTTAATTGTGAAATACAAAAAGTGAACTTGCTGATAATTAGGTTATGGATCAGAAGAATCTTTAAATGCTTTATAAAATCAATAAGGCTTCTGTGTTTTTCTTAATAACATTAAAAGAATAATTTTAAAAAGGGTGTCCTGAAATTTTATTCTGCTCTGGAATGGGGTCTATACATCTTTTGGCAATAATGTTCAACATTTTTCGCCTGCCATATTGAAATGGTTATATTGTATGTGTGCACAATTGA
Organism: Caerostris extrusa; assembly: GCA_021605095.1. Taxonomy (NCBI): domain Eukaryota; kingdom Metazoa; phylum Arthropoda; class Arachnida; order Araneae; family Araneidae; genus Caerostris; species Caerostris extrusa. The sequence continues at coordinate 8,869 of BPLR01014805.1, read as the reverse complement.
AATCGGTATGTATGATTAGTTTCAGAATACCCTACTAAATTCATGCATTTGTGTAATCCAACACCTATCTGCTATTGACTAGAAAATATTGTATTGCACCTTTCATTAGCACAGTAGTTTTTTTTTTTTTTTTTTTTTTTTTTTGACAAAACAACAGGAAGGGTTTGTAAATATTCCATTTTTTTTCTTTATGTTATTATTTAAATTGAGGCAATTAAAGTTTCCAAATAAATTTTTAAAAGTTCATAGCTTTTGAAAACATTAGTTTCAAATTTTAAAAAAAAAAAAAAAAATAAAAATTGTGACGGAGGAAAAAATAGGACAATCTGAAACAAAGTTTTATACTTTTTCAATTAAAATAAAAATTATAATCTTGTAATGTGTTATGATTTTTATAAGTTAGGTGTTTAAAAATTCACTTAAAATTCGTTTGTTAATTGTTCATTCCTTTCATTTAAAATTGGATTTTTGGAAAGATGGTTATTTTTATTTTGGTTATTGTTCTGATTAATTAGAAATTCATATTCTAAGCAATTATGTAGGGGATTTTGAAAAAATTTCATTCAAACAGGATACTATAAATTTTACTTATGCATACAACAAAAAATACTTTTTTAAAAAAAAAAATTTGGAGAAAAAAAATTCCTGTGATTGACCAATCAAGATTTTTCTATCAAGTAATAGAATATATTTTTTAACTATTTGTATGTGAAACTTGAATGAAATTGAAGTTGCCAACTTAGATAAATTCACCATTGATGTTGTTGTTTTTTTATCCTGAAACAAAAAATTAAATGATTACAGATCACTCTAATAAAACTTGGCTTGGATAAAAAAAATCTTTGAAAAGATTTAAAAATATTTATATCTTGTCTTAAAAGGGAAGCAAGAAAAAGATCTATTCATATTTATAAAAACTCAAAATTTTGAACACCTTAATCAACTTTAAAAATAATACATATTTTTGAAATGAGTATTAAGAGTAAGTGCAGCAATTTGTGTGTGTGTGTGTGTAAAATGACTCCGTAGTTTTTAGGACTGTAATGCTCTTGTACTGTTTGTTGTAGGATTTAGAACAAAAGGGGAGGGGATCTTTTTTTTTAAAAGGGTGTTATTACTTATAAATTGTAATTTTAATTTTGTCTATTAGCACTTACTAATAAAAAGTCACAAACAAAAGAAAAATCTATTAATTAAAAAATTTCTCACATAAAGTTGGAATTTGAATCAATAGAGTAAATTCCAAACTTAAAAAAAAACCCCAAAAATCATCTTGAATAAAGTCTCCTCTTGTTGTACTTTTTAAATTATAAGATGCCATAAATATTGTAATAATAATTGTGCATTAGTTTTTTGGTACGGTATATATTTAATTTATTAACTTATTAATCACTTCTTAGTAAATTAAATACATTAATGTAATTTTAAGTTTTTATGTGTCATATAAAGAACGTAAATATTCCTTAACATATGGAGTTTTTTCATATCTATCAAGCAATTAAAAGAATGTTAATGGGAGGATTGTCTATGCTATGAAGCACAAAATTTTGAAGAAAATTTCAATTTAATATGTATGTATAATTGTTTTTAATGTTAAGCACTTTTAACCTTTTCCTTTAACATTGCAGAATTAAATTCACTCTAATATACCTAAAAGGGAAACTATAATTAATATTATTACTTATATCACTACCTTGCCCTTTATCTTACCTTATAACTTAATTACCCTGCATTCATTTATTAAAGTTTTTAAAAAAAATCAGACTAACATGATAGTCAAAAAAGTTAACTTATTCTTCAAAATAGTAGCTGTAACACACATCATCACCACTAAGAATGAAACCATTTCCTTCTTATACACTAGTCACTGTGCACTATCACCGAGCGTAGTAATAATGTGCTCTTGCTAGTATAAGTAGTTACTAATTCGCAAATGAATGTAGATTGCCAACTTTTATTTATTAAAAATTATTGAAAGTTCAAATCTCTTACTATTCCAATAAATAAAATAGACATTTAATTATAAGTATGTGAAAGTTTATTAAAATAATCTGATAAGTGAAAGTAGATGCTTATTTTATACTTTTTCTGCAATTTATATATTACTTTTTCTACATAAATATAAATATGATAAATTAAAGAGAGATAGAGATGAGCTAAAGTAAATAATGCTTAATATTTTTGAAAAATTCTTTAATTTTTGTTTTCATTAAAAATAAAAGCATTAATATTGGAAAAATATTGGAATCAAGATTAACTTAGCACCTCCAAATTTGTGTCAATTGAAAAAGGAAAGAATGTGGATTGTATAGTATAAAACATGTCCTGTGTAATGTTTATATATTTATATATATATATATATATATAATTCTTCTTCTTTTTTTTTTTTTTTTTTTCAGTTCTGTCATCTTAGTGGAAAACAAGTATTAACAAAATTGGAAAATCCTCATGAATCTATTGTACATAGAATCATGACAGCACCTAAAAATGATTCTCCTAATGAACCTTTGTTTTTGTCCATTTCAAAAGACATCAAATTGTGGTGTAGACGGGGTCAACTTCTGCACACAATATTATTGCCTAGTTCTTCTAATGTCCGTCCTAGTATTTGGGCATCTGATGATTTCAATCTTTTAGTTGTAATATTCAATACAAACTTGTACATACTAAAAATGATAAAATGATTTTTAAGTTAATATCATATAAAGGTAGTAATCTGGAAATACTGTTAAAAAATTGTTTTCTTTTGAGTAAAACTTTAAAATTTCCCATTTTAAGTATGTTCCATGTACCTGAATAATAAAAATTAGCTCAATTTTTATACTAGTATCATGTAACATACGTAAATTAATACTAATTAACATGCTAATAATAATTAATGCTAATTGCTAATAAATGTTAATTATAATTATAATTAACATTTAACTTTTATAATATTAGTGTATGCAATTCTTGCATATCATAAAATCTCAAAAATAGGTTCTGCATGTGTGTAATAAAAAAAAAATAGAGGTCCTTTAAAGTAAACTGTCATTAATCTCTCTTATATAAACCCTATCTTAAATGTTAGACAGTTTATATAAGAGAGATGTAGTTTTCAGTTGCAAAAAAGAAAAAAAAAATGTGTTAATTAAGTGCCTAAAAAATGTTAAGAGCTGTAAAAAAATTGTATGATACAGTATTTTTGATTTATATCCAAAATTTTAAAAATTATTTTCTGTATGAAACAATTAATTCAAAATTTAGAAATTTTCATATTTTATCCATAAATTATATAGACTTATTCATAGTTAAAATATGAATTATATTCACAATATTCATTTTTATTGTTATAGTTTTGTAAATAAATCCATATTTTAGGTTTTTAATGAACCTGCACAATTTTTGAATTTTTTTATAAAATTGATTTTCTTAAGTTCTAGTAATTTGTAATTTAATCGTATGTATACACTCTATAAATATGATTTTTAGGTTTATATTGTTGGATTTTTTTATATGATTTCTTACACATTTCATAACAACTTAAATAGTTTTATATCAATCATTATGTTTTATTCCTTTATATTTTTTTATCAATGAATAAATCTTGCCAATAAATAGATTTATTTCAATTTACAGTAATCACTTTGTTATAGTGAATTTATTATTTTTATTGATAATTTTTTTATCATTTTTTATGTAATAAAAATGTTGAAAATCTTCTTTCTGTATTGTATTATTATTGAATTTTGCTGACACATTAATTAAAAAATAGTCTGTTCTGTAAAAACAAAATGAAATATTGTAGAAATATTTTATTTTTTAACATTTATTTAAATCTCATTCATATGACAATTAAACATTAATTTTTTTTTCTTTGAAAATTGTATTAAATATACAATTTAGTTTATATAAAAATTCTTGAAAATGTTCTTTTCATAGTTAATGAATTCGTTTTTGTTTACTAGTTTTAAACATTTGATCTCTTAAATATTGTGACTTATAATTATTATCCCCCCCCCAGCTTTTATTGTGATATCTTAAGAAATGCTCATTGAAGTTTAATCTTTAATTATGTAAATACCACACCTGAAGTTTTTATTATATGACAATTTTTAATTCGTTTTCTGTAAAATGCTAATTGTTGCTTATTGTTCTTGTATGTATAAAATTGTACTGTGAACTTGTTAGTCTGGAATTTCCAGATTGCTGTTAAATTTTTAAATGTTTTTATTTTGGTACTTACATAATTACTATCATTCCTTCTTATTTAGAAATCATTTTTGAAATTGAAACATATCAGCATGGGAAAGTATTGCATGTGATGCTATGAAAAAAAAAATTCTAAAATTTGAATTTTAATACATATTGCTTTGGTTGATAAACATTCAATCTAAAATCTTTTTGTTAAAAATAAATTATTTGGGAATTTTTTTTCCAGAAAAATTATTGAAATCAATTTATTTTAGTTTACTTATGTTTTTCACTAAATAGGTTATGCAAAAATATATGAGATCCTTAATGTTTATAAAATCTAATATCTGCAGATGAAACTTGCATACATGAAGAACCATGGCATAATTATTTATATAATTAAAAGTCTAGCAATTATAAGGAAGAGATCTCGATGATGATGATGTTTATCTCTACTTATATGATAGATTTCAAGGCTTCGGCACCTGTTTTATTGTTGCTCTAACTAAATGACTATGAGGATATTTTCATGTGAGTAACACAAATGTGAATCAAGTACTTTTAATAACTTCATGTGGAATGAATAGCAGAAATAAGGCAGTCTTGCTTAACAATGAAATCTTTTTATAATAACAAATGACCTCAAAAATAAAAGCATTGGTAATCAAGGTTTGCAATATTTCTTAATAAATTCCTAGAAATATTTATGTGAATGTTTTTATGTAAGTACCAGATGTTTGAAATATTGTTAACGAAGTGCCTTATTATTTTTTTTAATCTAAGATTTTTAGGAGATTTTCATAATATTTTCTGTGCCATATAAAAATATTGTTTGATGTTTGAATTAGAAATTAATCAAATATACCTATATTTGATTAATTTCTAAGCAAAAGAAAATTCATTACATAATTCTGTCTCAAGTTGTATGAAAAAAAAAATAGGGTAGGATTAATGTTTCTAATACATATATATTATTATTTTAAAGCATCATTTTAATTAGTGACATTCTTTTTTGTATTTGCTATGTTTTTTTATTAGATTTTTTTATTTTTGGCTCATAATAAATGTTCAATACATAATATATTGTAATTTTTTTAATTATTCATAATTAAAAAATATTTTTAAATGAGAACTGCTTTTTAAAGACCCAAAATTGCTCATCTTTTTGTTACAAATGCATCAAATTCAGTAAAGTTTTGTATATTGTCATTTTTCTATTTTTAGTCTTTATCATTGTAGTCGATTGTTTAAAATTTTGTGTTATTGTGTAATAAATTGATAAAAAATGAATTGAATTGGTGCTGTTATTTAATATTCATTTTATCTGTTTCTGCAATAAGTAATGAATGAAATAAATATTTTTATAATTCATGTAATGCTTTATTTCAGTTTTAAATCTTCCATGTTTTATTAACATTTAAATAGGCTGAATTGTGGGTGGCATATATTATTAATTTAGTTATTGTACAAATAGTTAATTTTTGAACGATGTACACAAGATGATTTTGTCTCGTCATCTCCATTCATTCATTAATTAATTTTTTTTATATAAATTTTTATTTAATATTTCCATAGATTAAGTTTCTATTTAGTTTAAAGCTATTAACAATTTACATTATTAATTGTTTATTTTTCCATATCTATAAATAAAAAGAATGAAAAAAAATGCATATTGCAATAACAAAAGTTACTTCAGCAGTTTGTGATATTTTAATTCTTCGATAATGGTAATAATTTGATTTTAGATTAAATTTTGTTTCTATATCAATTTACTAATAGAAAATATTTTTAATAATTTTTTAAATCCTAAGTCGATGACTATCAGAAAGTAGTATTTGAATGCCAAACTGTAAACGGAATAAGTATTAAATAATTTCATTAATGAGCTTATGATTGTAAAACTTAAAAAAATTATTACTGATATTTGAACAATTTAATTTTTATTTTGTAATTAATTATATGATAAATAAACTTAAAAAGAAAAAATTGTGAATTTTGACAAGAAAGTCTGAAGAAACGAAAATGCTAATTCACGAAGACAAACTGCTGCAAATAGATTTAAAAAATTTCACAGCTTGCTACTTATTATAAAAAGCTCTTTCTGAGCAACACGTGAATTCTATTAAATAATCTTTATCTTATTAAAATAAGACGTATATGTGAAGCAACTGATGTGTAATATGAAGTTATTATTTTTGTTGATGATCAAATATACAATATGTGAACAACTAGATGCTCTCCATTTTTTGGGCATGAACATCAAAAAGAATCTGTCCATGTGCTTGGGTACTGCAAAAATAAACCAATACTCAAATACTTATTAAATTAATGTAATACACACATCAAATTCTTCACTTATATATAAAGAAATAAATAATTTTATTTTTGTTGTATGAATGAACCTACAAGCTTTTAAACTTCCATGCATGTGGTTAAGCAGAAGATAAAAGTTAAAATGTGAAAGAGTTGGCAGGAGGCTGGTGTAAAAAAACAAGTTTATTTATTTATTTTTTAAAATTGTGAAAAATGTTTTAATATATATATATATTGAAGAAAACCTAAAAACTCTCAAGAAAAATTCTCACAGCCTTTGATGCTCTAACATTCTAACATCAAGGTTGTTAGAATAATAAAAAGAAAAAAGAAAACGTTTTCTTTATAAAAGGGAGCAATTATTTCTTTAAAAAATAATTAATGCAGTAATCAAAGTGTTGTTTATCGTTTTAAACTACTGTATTTTTTTCTGGTAAAAAAATAGTTTTTGATATCTGCAAATCAAGCCAATTTCCAATAAATGGAAGTGCTACTGAGAGAGATCATACATCATTGATAGAAACAAGTGGTAATCAGAAGGAACGGGTAGGGTAGGACTTCAGACAAACCATTTTAGTCCATAATCAGAGGTGAAAAATCGAAAAAGTATTTTCATAGCAGGGCAAAGGTCATTTTTTGTAGCAGCTTTCTGTGGTTTTCGTAAACAGGACAAATTACATTTTGTAGTAGCTTTCTCTCTCTGTGTGTTTTTCATAGCAGTATATTTTTTCATCAATTCTTCAGACTAAGGCATATACAAAATTAATTTTTATATTATTTAGCAATCATTTAATTGATATGAAATAAAATTGCATGATTTGTATAGAAATTAAATTAAACTCAATCGTTTTAGGTATGATATTCGAAATTCAATACGAAACTAATGTAGTTGTTCTAATGCAGCTGGCAATATAGAGACAGTTAATCTTTATGCCATAAGCAAGGGCTACACTGCTGTTATTCATTTAGCACTGCCCAGGGGGCCGTGTAGCTTGAAGATAGGCTACAGACAATAATAATAAAATGTTTTTATTTAATGTATATTAATAAATGATACATTTCAGTAAAAAAATATATAAATTATAAAAATATATATTTTCTTAAAAAATATATATAAAATTTCATAACGAATCATTAAAAATTTTAAAATATCAAATAACATACGAGTTTTGATTGAGTAAAAAAAAGTACTTAGATGTATTTTGTATAAGTAAAAGTAGCGTTGTTTTTATATTTAAAATGAAATCTAAAATTATACGTGTCCAATTTTTGAAAAAATACAAAAATGTAGCACAAAAAAATCCAATATGCCATGCATAAGGAGAATGAACAATAATTATGCATAGGTAAATAATGGATATATGTCATCAATGTTTTTAAATATTATGTAACAAATCTTTTTTAAGAATTTAATATTTCTAAATATAACAGTGGTAGATTTTCTCTGTGGAAAACAAATGTGCTTAGGAAATTCATTTCAAGTAATAAATGAGAAATAAAAAATCACATTAATACTTCAAATGACAGATTAGAGCTAATTAGTAAATTATAATTAAAATTAAAATTATTTTGAAATTTGGATATTTAACAAAGATTATAAATAAAAGAGGGAAAAATAAAACATTAGTTAGAAAATTCAAAAATTATTAGAAAATAAAAAAAAAATTATGCATGCTGATGAATAATTTGCAAATATAAAATTTGAAATTAATTTAAATTTAATACATTTATTTGAAATAATTATTGTAGAAATATTTAGTAGTATATGTTCACAAACAAATTATTTATAGTATTTGTTCCTATAGAGAACAATAGATGGCGCACGATATAGACTCGAGTCTATCAAATAATTTCCGCCTTTTGACGAATGTTGGCGTAACCAGTAAAATCCTATCGCCAGCGGAAACGTCTAAACAAATTCTTACCCCCTCTAAAAACGATCTTAAGTGAACCCTAAAGATAAGCTCATCCATATTAGACAATTTGCCTAGTTTAGTAAATTAAAAAATAAAGAAATATCTCATTTTGGAGCAAAAAATGCGAAATCTGTCGTTTTAATATCAGAAATGTAGCAAAAAGATGAATTTTGACGCATATTTTCCACTCCTGCAACTAATATTCAACTGTAATGGTATTTCATGATTCACCAGGGATTCTCTTGCTGAATAGTTTAAACCATTTTGGCAGTTCTTTCAGCTGGTGCATGGTCCTTGTAAGCATTCATAAGAATTTGATGTGCTTCAACTGCACTTCCTTTTATTCAAAGCAGAAAAGTGAAACTTTGTTTTTCAGTACAATGTCTTTATACAATACAATCTTTGTTTTCAGTACATAATTTGACATTTTCAAAACATATTGTTTCACACTTAACGAAATTACATAC